>JAHPZR010037938.1:0-17634 GCA_019787425.1 Platygyra sinensis | reverse complement strand
TCAAAGGATATATTCCTTACATGAATTCTTCTCCAACGAGTTGAAATTAAATAGATCGCGAGACATTTCCCGCCCAGAAAAGATCGAGATTGCTTACGGCCATTTTAGAGGGCCGGGTACGACTTGTGTCCAAGCCCTCGTCACTGAAGGCTCGGGCGTGTTTTTGACGGTTAGATATACCGGTCAGTTAATCATTGGTTCTTACCTGGAAAAATAGGCTGAGGATATTCCACAGCAAAGTGACCCATGATGATGGTCATCTCTGCCATATTTATGGCTTCCTGAAAAGACCTTTCGCCCCCCTCGCCGAATTCTACCATAAGTGCGTCGTGGCGAGCGTGATAGCTCCAAGATGAGGCTGACATCACTGTGTGATAAAACAAGTTTTCAAGTCGTTCCAAAAAGCTCATTTGATTACTGTTCGATGAAAATAACCAAGGAACATAGGAAACCACACTTAAATGTAGGTTAAATCTCATCCCAAAACCTGCAGGTTTGAAGTCAATTCTGGGCAGTCGAAGTATCTCAGAGACGATAGCACCGCACTCTGGCGGTGAATCACAAAACATCAAGTCAAACTTCTTCAACTCATCTCTGTGCTGTTGGACGTGACTCACCAGTGCTCTACATGTAATGAACAAGTAGTCCAACCATCTTTGGTTGTCTTCTGCACTCTCGAAAAAAGATCGATTATGAGATTTTGGAACAAAATTGTTTATCAAGTGATCCTTGTCGAAAGGGAATTTGTAAGTAGAATGCTTAAACGACGGTGACGGTGTTAACGGCAGTACAGATGGAACAACTAAAGAGACCTGGCAATAGAAAACAAAAAAAAAGGTAAACGTTAAGGAGGAAAACATTCTTTAAACACTTGGTCTATACAAAATGGGAGTCATGACTGAAGTCTTTATTTTTCAGTATTGAAAAACGTCAGACCAAGCAGACGTGAGTATTAATACAATCAAAACCTGAATAAAAGCAAGATGAATACAATTTATGATCTACCATGTATGACTGACTACGCAAGTTTAAAAAGACATCTGCTCATAAACGAATTTTCTCAGTTCTTATCTGGGGGAGGTTGAATTTATGAACCCTCTTCTTAGTATTCTTAAACGTTTTGGCGGCAACAAAACTTGAATTGGGTGGTCTTTCGTGATTGTGATGTAAAGAAACAAAAGTTACTCGTTCTCTTCAACTAAGGTCGCTATTTTGAAGCCAGCCTTGGTTGCGAATATCCATATCGGTGGGCTTGTTTACAAAAGTTATCAATTCGATCCAAACCTCTAAGCCATTAATAATTAGGAGGCAAGCAACTTGTTGAGTTAAGATCAGGGAGTCATGCAAGGATAGCTTCACCCGTCAGCACATATGTAATTAAGCTTTCGTTAATCTGTTCTACTCCATTATTTAGGAGGTAATCGAATATAGGAGGTGTTCCTCGTGAGAATATGGATAACATGTTCTGACTCTCGCGACCCTTCCGATATTCCCAACATTCTCCCTCCAGTAGCTGTTAATTCGAAAGGTTGTTAATCTCGGGTGTTAATCATACCAGGTGCAACATTCACGCGCGACTGACTTTAATGGATGTCAGTCATCTCTTTCCCTCCAGAGCTGCATGCTTAAGCACTCAGTTATATCCACAGCAAAGAGTATCTCTGGGCTTACTTCATTACGAAACAATTACATAACGTGACCTGTAGTGCGCCAATTTATCAAATGCTTTGCTATTAACATTTATACGCGCATATAGTAAGTTGTGAGTGTTGTTGCATACAAACTACGGTACTCGACAGTTACGTAACATTATTGCTGCATGTATCTTACAAGGTTAAATATGTCTGAAGTTCTGTACATTTCTCAAGCTTATCCATTCAAATCTTCTGTATTCAGGCTCGTAAACTGTGGATTACAAACCTCATGACCCCGCGATGCCAATTCATCGGCCACATTCCTGATGTTCAAGTAGTGACTCTTGAATTCTGTTACCAACACACCCAGTATTTTCGCTCCATTAGATGGATAGCAAGAAGTAACGAGCAAGATAACAACGAACAGCATGATAGATAATCACAAATGCGTCCAGTACCAGTTTTGTTTTTAGCGAGCTTTGTTTGTTTGTTAGAACAGAATTGCAGCAAGTGAGTCAGTTACGAGCAACGATATGCCTCAGTTGTTATGTTCAAGTCACGCAACAATTGTGCTATTGCATCACGGGTACTTCCATTGGCGCTCGACTTGCTTGCTCTAGCATCTTCGATTCTTCCTGCATGAGTACCTATCGAGAGTGGCACCACAATCACGGGCACTCGTTCTTGTCTCAATTTCAGAGCCCACAATATTCATTTTAGCTCAGTTTAGGTTGACGCTGTAGATTACAAAATGAAAAATGCACTGCTCTCACCTTGTTGATTAACACGCACGGTCTATTCTCAGTCATCCATCATCATCGTCCTCACTACACCTCAGGGGGGGTGTATAAGGCCGCTTTACGCGGTTTCCGTAATCGTAAAATTTTTTTTAGGGGAGTGGGTGATTAGCCCACAGCCCAACCTCATAACCCGGAGGACGGGGAGACTGCTTTTAGTCTGGACTCTCACCATCGACCTTTCTGGCATGGGTGGCCCTACCAGGAGAACTAAATCTCCCGCCAGCATAGCTCTCAGGTTCACTGAGACTCACAAGCCTGTTCACCACGACAAGGTAGCAATCTCAACTGAACAGTCATCCGGGCGTGTTTAAAAGACGAAATGGCGAAATGACGAAATAGCGAAATGGCGAAATGACGAAACGGTACTTAAAATAAGAGGCAAAGTTATAAGATATTACCGCTCCAATAAAGGTTGTAATTGTTGCCCGATTAATTCTGTTTTGGGACGGAGCATTTAATTTTTGAGTTCACTTTTTTCCGGGGAAAAAATTGTTTTTCACCTTGGTACTTGTAATTGTTGAATTTACTAATTTCTTTACAATGTTACCCGTGTTTATTTGTATATCTGCACTGCACTACAAAGCTTACCTTGTATCTATTTGATATGAGCATCCCATGTCACTCCGTTTCCGTGCAAAATACGTTTATCTTTTGTAAACTTCATCGCGAAGTGGGTTTCGCTTTCCTAATCCATTTCATGTGATTGCTGGAGCTCAAAGCATAACGTCATAGCCGCTGCCCGACAGTAAAAACGAGATAAACAAATCGTTTCCTTCCCATAACGCCGCCATTTTGATGAGGAATATCCTAGGCGTCAATCCGCGCCCTGTTTACAGAGGGAGACTGGAATCGAAATTACCGAAAGGTGTTCTTTTATTTGTGTCGAATAATCCATAAAATAAATTCAGCAACAGATTTCAGTGGAACGGTGATACCTTATAACTTTGGCTCTTGTCTTTAGCGCCATTTCGCCATTTCGCCATTTCGTCTTTTAAACACGCCTACCTTAGGCGCAAAGTTAAAACTTAATCAAGTCAAAACATAAAAAAAATACAGGCCGTTGTTGCTTCGCTGAACAGTCAGCTTATCTTAATTGTCAAATTTGACGCAGGCGCTGTTTACGTCCAATGTTGCACACGTGCTGCATGTGAATTTAGATATCGCGATGGTTTTTCGCGTAATAACTTAAAATTGCTCAGTAATGGACACCAGAGGGTAAAAGGGAAAGAGACCGCCCGAAAGCCACCTGGAGGAGGACTCCTGAAGCAGAACTCATTTTTTTTTTAATCTTAACTGAATTAACTGGGGGCAAGCTTCATGGCTTGCTGTGGACCAACAAGAATGGAGGAGACTTGTTGCTGTTCTAGTATGAGCCAATTGGCGTTCAAAGGACTGATGATGATGATGATGACGACGACGATGCTGATGCTGAAGATGATGATGATGATGATGATGATGATGATGTTCATGATCGTGATGATCATGATGGTTAATCCCGAGAGTTGCCATTTGTTCGGAAACAACCAAGCTAACCAGTGTTTAGTTTAGTTTAGTTATGTTTGCTCTTGATATGTGCGTTTAATCAAGAACTGCTTGGTTAAAGGCAGAAATGCAATGTATATAAGATTCCTTGTGCCTGCCAAAGTACTGTATATGTGGGAGAAACATGGCGCCTTTTCCAAACAAGGATCGGAAGAACACATCCCATGGACAAAGTCAGACTTACATGAAGACTTACATCCAGAAAACACTCTATTGGCCGAAAAACGGATGGGCCGAGATAATGGAGGCCTAGCACGGCACACCGCCATGGAGTGCCAAAGTGGTGTAGGCTGAGGAAACGCAGAGATTGTAGTAAGAGAGAGAGAGTATTAAAGCAAAGAAAAGTTCTCGACGGAATTGAGTCAGTACGATAGAGTTATTGCGGAATGAGAGTCCTTAACAATTTTGACCATGTTGAAACATGGAAGCCAATTCTAAACTCCTTCTTTGATCGTGAAAAAGACTATCTGAGACGGCGGTGAATTATCACAAAAGGTAAAAGTACTTGACAGACCTATGCCTGCATTTCTCGCGCATTTTGACATAATTTACACGTCGTGTAATGATCACGATATGTCATGCGGTCACCAAGCTAAACGACAAAAAATGATCGCCATATTGGTAACACTTTAAACAAACTAAAGAAGACCAGTAAAACTGGTCGAAACGTCGGTTTTAACGATATTTTAACCACGGAAAATCCCGGAAACAATTCAAAATTTTTATTTTTCAAAAAAATGAGGGGTGAAAGTTTCAAAAATACGAGTAATAAATAGAGTAGGGAAAATCACAGACTTTGTGATCATAAATTAAATAGGGTAAGAGTTTTCAAAAGCGCGCCGCATATCCCAACTTATTATTTTTTGAAGAGTACCCCCTCCCAGGCAATTACTGAGGCAGTCAAGAAGTCAGAAATTTGGTTTGTTTGCAAATTTTGTTTACGCTGATTTACCGTTTGTTTTGAAGACTAGCAACGCCGAGTGCCAGCGTAGTTTTTTTGAATTTTAGATCGAATGGAATTCTGAAAAAGATACGGTTTTTCCTTCCTGTTGGAGTCTGGTATCTTGTTCAATGGATCGACCGGCACTTGTCAGAAGGCAAAGCACTTAGATTCCTTACTCTTTAATTAAAACTTAGTATAGCTGCAGGGTCTATAACTTCAAAACAATCGATCTGTTGAACAGGAGAACTTTGTACATGATCAAAAAGATGAGAAGATCTGTCCAACGCGGAGTGTCAGTGGACGTGCGCAAAGAACTGAATATTTGTTGGTTCACCGATATAAGGTAAAGGTCAAGTCTGCATACGGGCCAATGTGGCCCATCAGGCCGGAGCTTATCCCGGTTTCTGTAGCATGAAGCGACTAGGCGTATTTCTACTCCCCCCTGGATGGGATGCTAATCCGTCGCAGGGTTACCCCCAGCATTAAATTCGCCGGTACCCATTTATACACCTGGGTGGAGAGAGGCACCGTGAGAGTAAAGTGTTTTGCCCAAGAACACAACACAATGTCCCCGGCCAGGGCTCGAACCCGGACCGCTCGCTCCGGAATCTAGCGCACTAACCATGAGGCTACCGCACATCTCACAATTCATTGGAACGCCAGGTTAATAAATTCATCTAAAAGTGTTAAAAAGCAGACTTCTACATCAAATGAGGCCATAAAATTCCTTTCCATATGGAAAAACTGTTTATTTTGTGAACAAAAGTGAAAGAAACCGAAGCAACGCATTGGGAGAGAATGTGGGGCTGGTGTAAATTACTTAACGTGCCTTTGAAGTAAAAAAGAATTGCAGCTTATTTGAAGGGCCCTTTAAAGTATAGAAGAATGGCATTTTTTTTCTTTTTCGGTTTTTGTGAGTAAAGTGATGACGTCATAGGTGGTTTCACTAAAACAATACAACACTCAATCAAGAATATCTCTAGAAATATTAAAGCAGTGTTCGTCAAACTTGGCATCAGGACTGCACAACACAAAAGAAGCAAAATGACACTTGTCGTGCCGTTGCCATGGCAACAGTTATGCCGCTGGTCCTGTTTTAATTAAGACTAAAATTCCCAGATTTCATCTTAACGAGGATCATCCACTCACAACAATCTAATGGGGAGAGTTCAGACAGTATGGGAACCCTTTTTGTGCCGAGCTAGACCCTCTGTCTCACATTAAAATATTGCAAATGGGGATATTTGGTTTTTCACAGAAAGAGACTGGAGCCTAGAGTGTTGTCATGGCAACAACAAGGTAGGTGTCATTCTGTTTCTTTTTTTATGTACGTTTTTGGTGTCAAGTTTGAATAACACTGTTCCAATATTTCTGGAGATATTCTTGATCAGTGAGTGTTGTACTGTTTTAGTGGAACCACCTATGGCGTCATCGCTTTCCTCTCTGCATAATACAAAAGCGTAAATATCTCTAAAACGAAAAAAGATATTCCCAAAAGAAAAACGCCATTCTTCTTTACTTTGAAAAGCCTTTCAAATAAGCTGCAATTATAGCTTACTTCATGGGCACAATAAAAATTTGGCCAGGTTGTAATTGGATGTTCCTGGTTGGATAGTAGAAGCAATTAATAGGACAAAAAGGCAGTTACGCAGAATTGGGCGCCCGAGGTGTGTGGATGTTTTGAAGACTGTATATCCGTCGGTTGAGACCCATTTTGATATATGGTGTTACCCTCCTTTACCTACTGATCCTGATATGTCTATAGTAAATATTTACAGCGCGAAGAAATCACAAAGGTTGAAAATGACATATTTATTGAAACATCATATTATCATTCTAGAGTTATATCGTTTTTCTTGTTATGAACATTGTATGTTAAGTAAGTATTGAGGTATTGTTCTTTTCCTAACTAACTAATTAACCAACTATCTGCGGCAAAAAGAACAAAACTTCAAACATGAGGTTAAAAAGAATTTACCAGGATACATAAGATTAGAATGCAAAATTGCGGGAAGGCAATGCATGCGTATTGCCATGGCAGTTTCGTCGCGAAACGGCCTAAAGGCTTTTGTTGGAAGTCCAGTCTCGGTGTCCTCGCTTGGCAGCAATCTTACATAACTGGAGTGAGTCATACATCACCTTGGCAGCAATCTTAGCTTGACAGCAATCTTATATACCAGTCTGAAAAGCATTCTCATTGCGAAGAAGAATGAAAAAATTAAAGTTAATAGGAATGCAAGTACGTCCAGGAGGTAATGTTGGTACCAGTAGAGATTATACCCTTCCGGTCTGAGGTGCTTGGCTCCTTTGTGTCTGTGGACGTATTCAATCCAGTCAGCGGCTTGCTGTACGAAAGTTCGCGGATTGTCACGCAACAATCGTGAGATTCGAGTAGCGTTACCCTTGAAGCTATAAAGGAAAAGCAAAAACATCTAAAATACTTCATTGAAGGTCCGTAGCATCACATAACCATGTAAATGTTGAATTAGTTGACTCTAGAATTAAGAAATTTATTTATTTCTTTGATCGTGAGCGGGCGGTATCATGAGAATCCTGCAATCTGATTGATTCCTGGAGCGGGCAGTATTTTCCTATCTCCTGACCACGGTCATGGTAACCAACTACGCTAAGTGCAGAGTGAAGTTGCGAATTGAAAGAGCGAAGTTTCAATTTGTCTTAATTGTTTTTTTGCAATAGAGCAGTGTTATTGTTCAACTTTCTCATAAAAAACAATGGATTCTGACGAAAGCTATCACAGTGAAAGCGAATTTTATTACCCAGACGAAGAGGATAAAGAGAACAACGCAGTGCGTCTGTATTTTGGATTCATAATTTAGAATTTAGAAATAAATAAAAAAAAAGTTATTCACCGGCCTTGGTCGGTCCGTATTGGGAAAAACTGTGCCCTCTGTCTCGAGTACGGCCCTCGGCCTGCGGCCTCGGGCCGTACTTGAGACCTCGGGCTCAGTTTTTCCCAATACGGACCTCCCGGCCGGTGAATAACATATATATATATATATATAAAAGTTACCTTGGTTGTTCGAGTACTCGCCATATCGAATGGTATATTTCATCACTAGTCGCTCTCTTGATATCGATACCAGTTGCCATGCCCACCGCTTGAGCCTGCGCGCAGTTACTGAATTGGTCAAAGAATATCGGTACGCAGACGAGTGGTACACCATAGAAAGCTGCTTCATATAAGCTGTTGTGGCCTGTGTGCGATATAAAGGCTTTGGTGCTGTTATGAGCCAATAAGTCATTTTGAGGAATCCATGGGAGAACTTTCACGTTTGAGGAAAGATCCTTCGGTATATATCCTTTGGGAAGAAGACATTACAGGGACACAATTAGGCTTAAGATGGATATTTAGGGATATACTTATGTGATATATCAGGTAAAGGTTAAGTACACATTCGAACGAAGTGGCTCACCAGGCCGGAGCTTATTCGGTTTCTGTAGCATGAAGTGACTAGAGGTATTTCTACTCCTCCCTTGATAACATGCTAGTCCATCGAAGGGTTACCCCGGCCCAGCATTTACTTTCTTGCTTGGAGCAATTTACTGGTTTAAAAGCTAAATTCTTCAAGCTAGCAACTTGCATGAAATAGAAAGGAAGTTTGCCTCAACAAACGGTGATGAATGACTCACTCCACTTCTATTTCTCTCCCCCATGAGTAATATACTGATTTCGAAATCTCTGCATAGTGATAAACTTGTACAATCATTGCAATTTCAGCAAAAGCGCACGCCACGTTTATAAACATACATTTGCGTTATGAGACCGCATCTAATCAGCTATAATACTCTTTATTTCTCTCCCTAGATGAATTAACAACTTATAACTTTACTTACCATTCAATCTCCATATTATTCTCTGCTCCAGTCTTGAGAATATTTTGGCCAACATGTCTACCTGGTGTTCCTGCAATACTGCATCCCCGAGTGTTCCTAATGAAAACAGGATTATTCCTTTGTCTCCTGCTCCACTGATAAACTGCTCCAGATCTCTTGGTAGTGGACTTGGCGGTTTCACTGTTAACGGTCCCACTAGTTTGGTAGCTGTGCTTAAAGTGGGAGGTAAACTTAAAATGTGCTTTAAATGAGTATCATTACGTACAACACGGAAAGAGTGGGCAGCCACTCATGGAGCTGATGTTGAGAAAAAGCATCTTAGTTAGTTCCTCGTCTGAACATAAAAGCTGCTTGAAATGAACTAGTCTGCTTGGGAAAAATTTGTCAAATCACTCAATAAAAGTTCTTTGACAACACACGCATTTATATACAACCCGTCTGTGGCTATCGATCGTTACTTAATTCTACTTTAGGTCTGATGTTTTCATAAGTTCATTCACTAAAGGGTTTAGACTGGTGGATATGCGAAGTGTAGAAACGTGCTTTTTTGCGGGGACTTCGATATGCAAATGTGTTACTCACTCACTCACTCACTCACTCGAGATCATGGTGGTGGGGAAGGGGGGGGGGGGGGGGGGGAGTATTTTATGATTAGACATAAATACCCATGACTAGAACCATTTTTAAGCAGAATGTCACCTAACAGAATATCCATATTTCTAATAAATCCCCCAAGCGGAAATGTTAAAATACAAAAACTAATAGCAAAACATATATTCGAATGCTTTGAAAAAAGGAAATGGGAAGACGGCAAAAAGTAAATACGCTAAGACGTAATTAATTAATAACTTTTCAGCTATGTATATATTTTTTGTTGTTTGTAATTTTTAGTTATTTGGAAATTGTGGTCGATATACTATTTATTGTATAAGACTCCAAATAAACATATCTGTCTGTCTGTCTGTCTGTCTGTCTTGGGGGAGGAGTTTCCTCTGTGACCCAAGAACCCTTAGCTTTTACCACTCCATGCACAGCTGCAAATTTACCATCCTTGCTATTCTGGACGTATATGTGTTTGTAACATGTGTAGAACAAAATCCAACGAAAAAAGGCTACGCTTTTTATGACAGCCTTTTTATGATTCACCAATAGTTGCAAGTTCATGACCAACATGTTTCATCTCATGTTTTCATGTTTTGGCCATACGCCTCCTTTCTCAGATTTATGTCTATTAAAGACCCTTATATAAATCATGTTATGATACTAGTAATTAAAGATTAACTGATTATTACAATTTATCAGTAATATCTTTCTCGGAGCCTGGCTGCCTTCCGCGAACCACCCTGCACTCAAACTGGTAAACTTAAATTTATGCATGCTTAAGACCATACTATGTTGGGATCAACCGTTTCAGGTTTGCCGGGATTATTCTTTTTTGGCAAAAAAAAAAAAACGCCTTCGGATCAGTTTCCAGTGTAGGCCTCTAACTCTAGCTCGATTACTAGTTCTTACCTGGTAAAATTGGTTGAGGGTATTCCAACGCAAAGTGACCCATGACTAGAATCATCTCCGCCTTGTTAACAGAGTCCCGGAAAGATCTCTCCTTCTGTATGTTAAATTCTCTCCGTAGTCCGTCGCAGAGTGCATCATTGTACATTATAGTTGCAGACAAAAGCACGTGATAAAGTAAGTTTGCAACCCGTTGCACAAAGCTCATTTTATCATTGTTCCACGACAATATATCAGGAATGTATGAAACAAGGCTTACATCTTTGAAAAATCTCATCGCGCCTGCTAATTTCAAATCGATTCTTGGAAGTCCTAATATCTCGGATATAATGGCTCCACATTCTGGAGGTGAATCACAAAACATTAAATCGAAATTTCGTAGTTCTTTCCTGTGTAGCTTAGCGTGAATTATCAAAGCTCTGCACGGCATGATAAAGTTATCAATCCACATTTTATTATCCTGGACAATTTCCCAAAGAGATCGATTGTGAGATTTTGGTACTATAGTTTTTTCCAGATGATCCTCTTCGAAAGGATAGGTGTAAACAGAATGCCTCACTTTGTGAGACGCTGGAAATGGTAAGATAGATGGAACCACTAAAGTGATCTAACAATGAAGAAAGAAAAAAAATAAAAATAGTAATTACAAGTATAATCATTTTCTTTTAGTTACGAATTGACTGATGCCATATGCAATGCCGTGTCATTAGTACGGCACGGCAGTGCACGGCACGGCATGATTCGTTAAGCAATAGACCACAAGTTTCTATGGTTTATAGGCTGATAAACCACGCGAGATGTTGATAGAACACGAGAAGAATTTGTAAATCACGAGCCGCAGGCGAGTGATTTACGAATTCTTCGAGTGTTCTACCAACATCCCAAGTGGTTTATCAGCCTATAAACCATAAAAACTTGTGGTCTATTGCTTTTATGTAATAATTGAGAAGACGCGCGATTTTTCCATGGGTTTACCGGCACAATAAACCATAGCTGATTGACCAATCAGAGCGCGCGCATTGATTTTGTTATTGTATAAAATGTTATAAATACCTGATCAAATAAGAATGGTGGCGCAAGGCAATATCTCATCATTCTATACAGTCTTTCGTAAATCAGTCCCATGCAGCAAAGAGAAATGAAAATGAGGAGAACATCCTTCAGCCCAATTTCACGCTACGTACCAAAAGGATAAAGCAACGTAACGCAGAGTTGTACCACATTTTACTGCGGGTATCATGAGCAGTCCGCCGTCCAATTGCTTCTCATGTTTCGGTTCATAAAACAGCGAGTCTTATGGATTTTTCTCCAAGAAAGAAACGCAACTGACTCTACGTACCGAGCTCCACGGTTTCCTCTTATTATTTTTCAGTCGCTTCTTTTAATCATCTATTTAGTATGTTTTTTTTGGCGTTTCCTGTTAGCTCTTTAGATTGAATTTCGCGCAACCTTCTCTTACATTTCGTTCTTGATTATGGGTTATGATCAAGATGGCTGATGTTGGTCAACAGCTCTTTTATATTCACGGAAACGGAGTGACATGGGATGCTCATATCAAATAGATACAAGGTAAGCTTTGTAGTGCAGTGCAGATATACAAATAAACACGGGTAACATTGTAAAGAAATTAGTAAATTCAACAATTACAAGTACCAAGGTGAAAAACAATTTTTTCCCCGGAAAAAAGTGAACTCAAAAATTAAATGCTCCGTCCCAAAACAGAATTAATCGGGCAACAATTACAACCTTTATTGGAGCGGTAATATCTTATAACTTTGCCTCTTATTTTAAGTACCATTTCGTCATTTCGCCATTTCGCTATTTCGTCATTTCGCCATTTCGTCTTTTAAACACGCCCGGATGACTGAGAATAGACCGTGCGTGTTAATCAACAAGGTGAGAGCAGTGCATTTTTCATTTTGTAATCTACAGCGTCAACCTAAACTGAGCTAAAATGAATATTGTGGGCTCTGAAATTGAGACAAGAACGAGTGCCCGTGATTGTGGTGCCACTCTCGATAGGTACTCATGCAGGAAGAATCGAAGATGCTAGAGCAAGCAAGTCGAGCGCCAACGGAAGTACCCGTGATGCAATAGCACAATTGTTGCGTGACTTGAACACAACAACTGAGGCATATCGTTGCTCGTAACTGACTCACTTGCTGCAATTCTGTTCTAACAAGCAAACAAAGCTCGCTAAAAACAAAACTGGTACTGGACGCATTTGTGATTATCTATCATGCTGTTCGTTGTTATCTTGCTCGTTACTTCTTGCTATCCATCTAATGGAGCGAAAATACTGGGTGTGTTGGTAACAGAATTCAAGAGTCACTACTTGAACATCAGGAATGTGGCCGATGAATTGGCATCGCGGGGTCATGAGGTTTGTAATCCACAGTTTACGAGCCTGAATACAGAAGATTTGAATGGATAAGCTTGAGAAATGTACAGAACTTCAGACATATTTAACCTTGTAAGATACATGCAGCAATAATGTTACGTAACTGTCGAGTACCGTAGTTTGTATGCAACAACACTCATAACTTACTATATGCGCGCATAAATGTTAATAGCAAAGCATTTGATAAATTGGCGCACTACAGGTCACGTTATGTAATTGTTTCGTAATGAAGTAAGCCCAGAGATACTCTTTGCTGTGGATATAACTGAGTGCTTAAGCATGCAGCTCTGGAGGGAAAGAGATGACTGACATCCATTAAAGTCAGTCGCGCGTGAATGTTGCACCTGGTATGATTAACACCCGAGATTAACAACCTTTCGAATTAACAGCTACTGGAGGGAGAATGTTGGGAATATCGGAAGGGTCGCGAGAGTCAGAACATGTTATCCATATTCTCACGAGGAACACCTCCTATATTCGATTACCTCCTAAATAATGGAGTAGAACAGATTAACGAAAGCTTAATTACATATGTGCTGACGGGTGAAGCTATCCTTGCATGACTCCCTGATCTTAACTCAACAAGTTGCTTGCCTCCTAATTATTAATGGCTTAGAGGTTTGGATCGAATTGATAACTTTTGTAAACAAGCCCACCGATATGGATATTCGCAACCAAGGCTGGCTTCAAAATAGCGACCTTAGTTGAAGAGAACGAGTAACTTTTGTTTCTTTACATCACAATCACGAAAGACCACCCAATTCAAGTTTTGTTGCCGCCAAAACGTTTAAGAATACTAAGAAGAGGGTTCATAAATTCAACCTCCCCCAGATAAGAACTGAGAAAACTCGTTTATCAGCAGATGTCTTTTTAAACTTGCGCAGTCAGTCATACATGGTAGATCATAAATTGTATTCATCTTGCTTTTATTCAGGTTTTGATTGTATTAATACTCACGTCTGCTTGGTCTGACGTTTTTCAATACTGACAAATAAAGACTTCAATCATGACCCCCATTTTGTATAGACCAAGTGTTTAAAGAATGTTTTCCTCCTTAACGTTTACCTTTTTTTTGTTTTCTATTGCCAGGTCTCTTTAGTTGTTCCATCTGTACTGCCGTTAACTCCGTCACCGTCGTTTAAGCATTCTACTTACAAATTCCCTTTCGACAAGGATCACTTGATAAACAATTTTGTTCCAAAATCTCATAATCGATCTTTTTTCGAGAGTGCAGAAGACAACCAAAGATGGTTGGACTACTTTTTCATTACATGTAGAGCACTGGTGAGTCACGTCCAACAGCACAGAGATGAGCTGAAGAAGTTTGACTTGATGTTTTGTGATTCACCGCCAGAGTGCGGTGCTATCGTCTCTGAGATACTTCGACTGCCCAGAATTGACTTCAAACCTGCAGGTTTTGGGATGAGATTTAACCTACATTTAAGTGTGGTTTCCTATGTCCCTTGGTTATTTTCATCGAACAGTAACCAAATGAGCTTTTTGGAACGACTTGAAAACTTGTTTTATCACACAGTGATGTCAGCCTCATCTTGGAGCTATCACGCTCGCCACGACGCACTTATGGTAGAATTCGGCGAAGGGGGCGAGAGATCTTTTCAGGAAGCCATAAATATGGCAGAGATGACCATCATCATGGGTCACTTCGCTGTGGAATATCCTCAGCCTATTTTGCCAGGTAAGAACCAATGATTAACTGACCGTATATCTAACCGTCAAAAACACGCCTGAGCCTTCAGTGACGAGGGCTTAGACACAAGTCGTACCCTCTAAAACGGCCGTAAGCAATCCCTATCTTTTCTGGGCGGGAAATGTCTCATGATCTACTTAATTTCAACTCGTTGGAGTAGAATTCATGTAAGGAATATATCCTTTGACTATTTGCTTTTAAGACCCTCAAAGCTAGAGGGACAATCCTCCGTGAGCAAGCTCCTTTTAAAACAATTTACCTGATCTTCTCTGCTGACCTGTCGTATACCAGTTATCCCCAGAGTCCTACCAAACAAGCCGAACAAAGGTATTGAACATTGCCGTCGTATTCAATACCACATCGTTTCTGTTTTAAACCACAGGCACAAAATTAGTGGGGCCATTGACAATCAAACCCACAAATGCACTTCCTAAAGACCTGGAGCAGTTTATCAGTGGAGCAGGAGACAAAGGGATAATCCTGTTTTCATTAGGAACACTCGGGGATGCAGTATTGCAGGAACACCAGGTAGACATGTTGGCCAAAATATTCTCAAGACTGGAGCAGAGAATAATATGGAGATTGAATGGTAAGTAAAGTTATAAGTTGTTAATTCATCTAGGGAGAGAAATAAAGAGTATTATAGCTGATTAGATGCGGTCTCATGACGCAAATGTATGTTTATAAACGTGGCGTGCGCTTTTGCTGAAATTGCAATGATTGTACAAGTTTATCACTATGCAGAGATTTCGAAATCAGTATATTACTCATGGGGGAGAGAAATAGAAGTGGAGTGAGTCATTCATCACCGTTTGTTGAGGCAAACTTCCTTTCTATTTCATGCAAGTTGCTAGCTTGAAGAATTTAGCTTTTAAACCAGTAAATTGCTCCAAGCAAGAAAGTAAATGCTGGGCCGGGGTAACCCTTCGATGGACTAGCATGTTATCAAGGGAGGAGTAGAAATACCTCTAGTCACTTCATGCTACAGAAACCGAATAAGCTCCGGCCTGGTGAGCCACTTCGTTCGAATGTGTTCTTAACCTTTACCTGATATATCACATAAGTATATCCCTAAATATCCATCTTAAGCCTAATTGTGTCCCTGTAATGTCTTCTTCCCAAAGGATATATACCGAAGGATCTTTCCTCAAACGTGAAAGTTCTCCCATGGATTCCTCAAAATGACTTATTGGCTCATAACAGCACCAAAGCCTTTATATCGCACACAGGCCACAACAGCTTATATGAAGCAGCTTTCTATGGTGTACCACTGGTCTGCGTACCGATATTCTTTGACCAATTCAGTAACTGCGCGCAGGCTCAAGCGGTGGGCATGGCAACTGGCATCGATATCAAGAGAGCGACTAGTGATGAAATATACCATTCGATATGGCGAGTACTCGAACAACCAAGGTAACTTTTATATATATATATATATATGTTATTCACCGGCCGGGAGGTCCGTATTGGGAAAAACTGAGCCCGAGGTCTCAAGTACGGCCCTCGGCCTGCGGCCTCGGGCCGTACTCGAGACAGAGGGCACAGTTTTTCCCAATACGGACCGACCAAGGCCGGGGAATAACTTTTTTTTTTATTTATTTCTAAATTCTAAATTATGAATCCAAAATACAGACGCACTGCGTTGTTCTCTTTATCCTCTTCGTCTGGGTAATAAAATTCGCTTTCACTGTGATAGCTTTCGTCAGAATCCATTGTTTTTTATGAGAAAGTTGAACAATAACACTGCTCTATTGCAAAAAAACAATTAAGACAAATTGAAACTTCGCTCTTTCAATTCGCAACTTCACTCTGCACTTAGCGTAGTTGGTTACCATGACCGTGGTCAGGAGATAGGAAAATACTGCCCGCTCCAGGAATCAATCAGATTGCAGGATTCTCATGATACCGCCCGCTCACGATCAAAGAAATAAATAAATTTCTTAATTCTAGAGTCAACTAATTCAACATTTACATGGTTATGTGATGCTACGGACCTTCAATGAAGTATTTTAGATGTTTTTGCTTTTCCTTTATAGCTTCAAGGGTAACGCTACTCGAATCTCACGATTGTTGCGTGACAATCCGCGAACTTTCGTACAGCAAGCCGCTGACTGGATTGAATACGTCCACAGACACAAAGGAGCCAAGCACCTCAGACCGGAAGGGTATAATCTCTACTGGTACCAACATTACCTCCTGGACGTACTTGCATTCCTATTAACTTTAATTTTTTCATTCTTCTTCGCAATGAGAATGCTTTTCAGACTGGTATATAAGATTGCTGCCAAGCTAAGATTGCTGCCAAGGTGATGTATGACTCACTCCAGTTATGTAAGATTGCTGCCAAGCGAGGACACCGAGACTGGACTTCCAACAAAAGCCTTTAGGCCGTTTCGCGACGAAACTGCCATGGCAATACGCATGCATTGCCTTCCCGCAATTTTGCATTCTAATCTTATGTATCCTGGTAAATTCTTTTTAACCTCATGTTTGAAGTTTTGTTCTTTTTGCCGCAGATAGTTGGTTAATTAGTTAGTTAGGAAAAGAACAATACCTCAATACTTACTTAACATACAATGTTCATAACAAGAAAAACGATATAACTCTAGAATGATAATATGATGTTTCAATAAATATGTCATTTTCAACCTTTGTGATTTCTTCGCGCTGTGAATATTTACTATAGACATATCAGGATCAGTAGGTAAAGGAGGGTAACACCATATATCAAAATGGGTCTCAACCGACGGATATACAGTCTTCAAAACATCCACACACCTCGGGCGCCCAATTCTGCGTAACTGCCTTTTTGTCCTATTAATTGCTTCTACTATCCAACCAGGAACATCCAATTACAACCTGGCCAAATTTTTATTGTGCCCATGAAGTAAGCTATAATTGCAGCTTATTTGAAAGGCTTTTCAAAGTAAAGAAGAATGGCGTTTTTCTTTTGGGAATATCTTTTTTCGTTTTAGAGATATTTACGCTTTTGTATTATGCAGAGAGGAAAGCGATGACGCCATAGGTGGTTCCACTAAAACAGTACAACACTCACTGATCAAGAATATCTCCAGAAATATTGGAACAGTGTTATTCAAACTTGGCACCAAAAACGTACATAAAAAAAGAAACAGAATGACACCTACCATGTTGTTGCCATGACAACACTCTAGGCTCCAGTCTCTTTCTGTGAAAAACCAAATATCCCCATTTGCAATATTTTAATGTGAGACAGAGGGTCT
>JAHPZR010037935.1:0-25000 GCA_019787425.1 Platygyra sinensis | reverse complement strand
ACCGTTGACGGAGAAAAGCTGGGGATGAGGTTGTGTAATTTTTGGTGAGCGGAAAACAAAGAGCGAAATGGCGAAACGCCTTTAGGAACGGGGAAATATTTTAAATGAATAATAAAACTATTATTTGATTTGGCTTTCGTAAGATATGAAGAATTCTACAGATCTCGGAGGGTGTTATCCACCTTGGCCTTCGGCCACTGTGGATAACACCCTCCTAGATCTGCAGAATTCTTCATATCCTACTCAGCCTCATTCAATAATTGCTAAATACAGAATAATATCTCGACCATAAAATTCTTTTGTGATCATGTACGGTGGGTTAACAACATCACAGTATATGACCGCTTGTCTAATAAAATATAAAAATTAATAACTAGTCCACGAGGGCGCAATGAATATGAGATGGAAGATAGACAACAAGGTGTTTTTGGCTAAAATCATCTCATATCCCAACAAGCGCGGGTTGTGTCATTAAAAACGCGCCCAAATATGGAAAAATAAACTAAATTAAAAATAAAAACGCCCATGGTACCTATAATAGCCTCCATTTGGGGCGAAAATATGCTCGGATATCCAAGCATATATTCGCCCCAAATAGAGGCTATTGTAAAAATTATTTTTCTTTGGCCATCGTAGCTTAATAACGTTTAATAAACTGAATAAGAAATAGCAAACAAACTGCAGTGACAAACATGACAATATAAAGCATGTTGGAAAAGCATGTTTCGAAACATACGAAACGTCAAGTTAAATAATTTTGTTTTCCAACATGCGTTTTTATTGTCATGTTTGTCACTGCAGTTTGTGTGCTATTTCTTATTAGAAGGCTATTGTGTTTATTATTTTTCAAATCTTTTTCGCAACGCGGGAAGTTTTGAAAATTGGGGAAAATTTAACAATAAGACCCGTAGGCCGCAAGGGTTGAGGCGAAACCGAATGGACTATTGAACCGTGGACGAAAATTAGCAAGGCTGATTAAACAGTATAGGGATATATTTTCCAATATTTCGGAAGGCACGGCCTTCCTTCTTCACTCTTAAATAAGGTGTGTTACTGCAACACACCTTTTTTGTCCTCAAAACAACACACCTTGATGTGTTTGGAAACTCACAAGGTGTGCTAGGGAAACACACCTTATTTAAGAGTGTTCAGGGTCACCCTGAAGAAGGAAGGCCGTGCCTTCCGAAATATTGGAAAATATATCCCTATACTGTTTAATCAGCCTTGGTAATTTTTGTCTATTATTCAACTTATCGCTGATTAGATCCTCTACAACAAGAGGATCCGGTACTTCTATTTTGTCACGGTGGCCCTTGCAAAAATTGCTACGTCTGATATTGAACCGTGCCCCTTTTAGTATCACCCAACTAGTCGGACAGAAAAGGCAATAAAGTTTGCAAATGCAAGGTGAAAAAATGTATATTTGGGAATAAAACGAGAGAAACGCCAGCGAATTTCGCTACTCGAAGACTATTACTAAAAGACCTCTAGTAGCGTAGCCAATTAAAATGCAATATTACTGGACACTACACCGTAGGGCAACATGAGATATATCAAACTCGCTCAAATCTCGTTTAAACTCTCCAGGATGAGAAAAAATGATAACAATGAATGTTCAAGAGTATTAATTTGGTAAATAACCCATACATTGAGCGACTTTAATGTGATCTCCTAATTTCCATACAAATTCTTATATTTCAGGCACAGTGATCATACAAACCCACTTGGGTTACCTGTGGTTGAAGATGTTATGATAAGATAGTTTCCAGTGCCCTGACCGTTGTAAAATTGGCGGCCTGGTTGATGAGTTCTCGATAGTCTCCTTCGCAGCCGCTCGGGCCGGAGTCACGTAACGCTCCCCGTCCCCACGCGGCTGCTTCAAACCGACATACATTCCTTTCTCGGTGTTTTGCGCTTTTGTTTGCTCGGACCAATGAGCCTCTCGTTTTAGTTGTCATTGTATACGCTGCACCAATCACAGGCGCGAACATTCGCAAGAAAATGAAAGCCACACATTGATTGGTTTATTTCGGAGAAAGGAATTTTTGTCGGTTTGAAGCAGCCGCGTGGGGACGGGCAGCGTTACGTGACTCCTGCCCGAGCGGCTGCGAAGGAGACTAAGTTCTCGAATATCCACACGAAGTTTCGATCCTGTAAAACGTGGCTAAAACACTCGTTAATGAATGTTTATCTGACATGATATGTGGATAAATGATGAGCGCCCCAGCACTCGGTCTCACAAAGAAACCAAGCTTAACTCAAGAAAGAGAGAAACTCGAGAAAGACCGGGTATACTCGATACAGCATGTCATAATATTGGTTGTTTATTTTGTCGTGATTCAAGCGTGATTCATTATTATTTTGCGACAGTTTTATGTTATGTTATTTTTGTTACTGTTTTGTCCTTTAAAGACTAGTTGTAGGATTTCTTATTCATGTGATGCAACCTACCCAGTTACAAGATGCGGCTTGGAAGCAATGTTGATGCGTGTTCTATACATAGTATATTTCAATTTCATGACGAAGTGCATGCTCATTCAGTTGTTTTTAGTTTACGCTGCGGAGAGCTGCAAATCTGTAGTCGTAGGTTGCTGATGGTTGAAAAATATTTGAATTTTCATTCACGTTTTCCTCTAAGTGCAATTTACAAGTAAACACTGTTGTCACGTGATTGACTTTGAAATGGACTTGACAGATACTATTAGTGAAACCTGTTAATATTAAATAAATAATCAATCTTTGGTACGTGATTTGGCTTTTCAGGTGGGGGAGCTTGTTTTAAATAATAAATCAATTAGCTCACATTAAAAACTTGCCTCCTCGCCTTCCATGCCTTCTACTGGATCGCACTGATTCCATGTAATATGTTTCTAAATATATTTATTTTTAATCAATCCTCCATACATACATAACTTATTCTAACGTGTTTACCTACGCCCCACCTGGAAACCAGCTTTTGTTGTGTGTGGCTAGCGTAGTTAAATAAAGTTGTATATCTATCTATCCATCCATCCATCCATCCATCCATCCATCCATCCATCCATCCATCCATCCATCCATCCATCCATCGATCTATCGATCTATCTATCTATCTATCTATCTATCTATCTATCTATCTATCTATCTATCTATCTATCTATCTATCTATCTATCTATCTATCTATCTATCTATCTATCTATCTATCTATCTATCTATCTAAAGCAGATACAGGAGATGCAAATTTTAATGATGTTTCATTACCAGATACATCATACCGCCTTCTCTTATGATTACTGTATTTCCTCGAATAATAGCCAGGGGCAATTAATTCTATTTTCACACCAAAAGGGGTGATTATTTGAGGGAAGGCGATTATTCAAGAGAGGCGATTATTTCAAATATTTCTCACAGGAAGTTGCGCCCTGAATATTTTGTTTTATTATACTAAGCAATAAAGGAAAAAGTGAAATACATGAATATTGCCATAGAAAAACAGTAACCATTCAGTTGTGAACAATTAAATGAAAGCTTGTTTGTTACCCAAGATGTCAGTTTTTAACTGGAGAGGGAGGGGATAACAGAAAAAGAAAATGATGAGGGAGGGGATTATTCGAGGAAGGCAATTATTTTAAATATTTTGGTCCAAGGGGTCGATTATTCGATTAATCGAGGGACAGCTATTATTCACGGAAATACGATACTGCCATTTGAAAATGTGTGCTTCCCAGACAATTGCCAGATTAAAAGCCAGCCAGTGGTAGCCTAATGGCAAGAGTATTTTCATATTGGTTAAAAAAAATACGAACAACTTGTTAATGTGGTAAATGAATAAAGATGGTGAATTTTAAGCCCAGTAATGAAATGTGAAAAGTGAACTGATGAACATGACATGAGCGTGGGACAAAGAAAAATCTGTGTCCCTGACATCGAGGAATCAAACCCATGACCTCCCTAACACCAGGCAGGCACTCTATCTTAGTTCAGTGCTGATCCTATCAGTATGCAGGATGTCTGTCACATATGAACTCAGTTAAATACACTGTAACCTTATTCTCCATCAGTTCTCATAGCTCATTGGATAGAGCGCCTGCCTGGTGTCTGGATGGTCATGGGTTTGATTCCTGTCAGGGAATCAGACTTTTTTTTTGTTCCACACTTGTGTCATGTTGATCAGTTTACTTTTCAAACTTGTTAATGTATTCGTTATGGTTTCCACTGAATACAGCAAGAAGCCATAGCAAAAGCTGTCAACAACGTTGAATCTGCTGTGAAAGAGAAGCACATTAGGAATATCCTTTTACATATTTTACGACAGTGTTATCCGAAAAGCCCAACGGTAGGGGTTTCATTAACATTTTCAGCATGAGGCAACTGGTTTTCACAGCTGCGCAAAACTTCCAAACTGAACTTTGTTATCAGAAAAACATTCCTCATTGTGGTCAAAGCAGGCTTGTAAAATCATCCACATAGCCAGTCCATTTGCCTGCAGATAGCCAATTCTTTATTTAACCCTGTAACAGAAAGGCTTGTTAAGGCAGATAATGTTTTGCAACTTTCCTCTTTAAAGGGAGCCTCTGCTGTTGCAACAAGTTGGCTTTGGATTGTTTGAAGTAATAACTAAATCTCAAATTTTACTGGACAAGGTGAAAATAACATTCAAGAGTGGCTAAAATTGAGTTAAGATTATCGCCAATTTTCGCATTTTAATTTCCTGTGCACCGCCATTTTGGATTCTGTGGCGTCATGTGTTGGCGCTATTGTTAGGAAGCGCAGCATCTTTTGTGTGAAACAATTGGGCAACTATATGTCGTCATGTAATCTAAGATGGCAGCGTGCGGGTACATGTAATTTAAATGCAAATATAGGCGATAGGCAAACTCTGTTTTGCTGACACTGTTACCGCATCACTGAGCTTTCAACCTTAAATTGAAATTAGACAGTATTTCCTACAATTAAACGTCCGTTTGCTTTAAGAGTGGAAGTTTCCTTTAATATATCAATCATTATTTGAGTTTGTCTTTAAACAAGTATGGCTAAAGAACTTTTAATTAGTTATCTTTATGTTTGGTATTTCCATCCTGTATTCCGGTTCGTGTTCCTCGATATTCAAACCTACGCTCATTCCTTCGCACCACGTCTTCCACACACTTAACCAAAACGACGTACTTTTAGTGGTGTTCATATTTTTTGCACCATTTCGCAATTCTTCTATCATATCATCAGTGGCCAGCGTAAACCTTTCTTGATTTAATGCAGCCATTTTTTCTCACTCGAGAAAACTTTTTTCAAAGTTTCCGCACAAAATTTTCGTCATCATTTTTACGTGATATCATTGGCTTTAAAAAATTCCTATTGTCTTTCAGCCAATCATAATCCAGAATTTCGATGTGTAATTTGCACCGGTGTTACACTTTTTGCACCGGTGTTACACATTTTGCACTGGTGTTACACTTGAACTGCACTGCTCTCAGCCAATCAGAATTGAGTAATTTTTTCATGTATATTATTATTTCTGTAAGTTATTATTTAATTATTTATTTCCACAATTATTACAACAATTATTGCAATTCTTTTTTGGACAATTAAGTTACAGAAGGATAAATTAAGTTTGGTTTACAGAAGTGCATGTATTCTTGTTTGTAGCAATAAGATTAAGAATGTTTGAGTGGGAGCTTTAAAAAGTGGCTCAGCTTTAGAAAATCACTGTGTTATCCATGTAATTGCAGACTACTGGTAGCCCTATAAATATCTACTCAAAATAAACTTGCTGCGGCATTAAGTATGGGATGAGGGATGAGAAGAAATTAGGGCAAGATGAGGTATTTATATAAAGTCACTTGTGCTTGTGGGCATTGTATACAGTCATAATCATTATTATTGTTTACGACTGTTTATCATAATACTGCACATAGTTTTGTGGCCAGCTCATGTACAGACCAACACAATTTGAAGATATGTTGAAATGCATATTCTTCTGCATAAAATTGTAAATTTTACATAATTCATGTATACAAAACATATTTTTGTTACACTCTCTTAACCTTCTTATCCTCCTGTTCTCGTTTTCATTCCTTTAATCTAAAATTGTTGTAGCTTGTATTGTGACTGCAGTGATAATAATTACTGGTAATTCTTTTTAAGTTGTTGCACTTCCTTTGTAATTTTTCTTATTTGTTAATGTGATTAGTTGATCGGTTAACGATGGACTGCAGCTAGCTCCACTCACCGTTATTGGCCTTTGCTATTTTGTGGGCAGAGACGGACTAGATCTGTTTGATTACCTATTTTTGCTGGCGAGCCCTAGCGAGGCAGCTGCCTATTCTTTATAATAGCGAGAAGAAGGCAAAATCTGTCGGATGTAAGATTGAAGACATGCGCAGTCGATTGTGCTTTTTATATCCGGGCATTCCGGGGTGCTTGTGAATGCACGTGGAAATATCGATCGATCGAGCAATAGTCCAGCTCGGCTAAAAATCAAGGACACGATAAACGAGGTGAAATATGGATGTCTCTAGTTACTTGTGGAAGTATTCATGAAGGTCATGAATGGTTTAGTAATGACTCTCGAGGAAGACAAGAGATTTTTATGTGTTTGGCTGTTCTATTATGTGAGCAATTTTGCCGATTCGCGTATGGAGGTGCCAAGATATCGATCAAGTCCTACTTCATGAGATCATTTTTTTGTCTCAGTGTATTCAGCAGCAGTGAAGTGTTAGGCAAAATTACTTCCATTCGGAGTAAACTGCCGACTGCAGCTTGCTAGTGTCGGGAAGAAAAGAGAAGAAACTGTGAAGCCAACCTGCTTTAGCTTGCGTTATGTCGAAATCGAAACCACAGACAAATCATTCCAGTATTCTTCGCCCGTTGAGGCGTTAAATGTGATCGTCGACTCAAAATCTCAGCCCGTTGAGTTAGATAATTCGACCATTGGAGTTACATGTGCCGTCAAGGCGAAAGAAAAGCTTGCAATCATGTCGTTCTGTGGATTTTGATTTCCTTGCTTTAATGCGATTTGATATGACCTTCGATGTCACGTTGCGTGATGACCCAAGTTTCTGTAAACTCACAAATTCGTGAAAACATCTCATTTTCTCTTTTACTGGTAACGTTTAGCATAAAGGCTAATTTTTAAAAAGAATACTTGTGAAAATCCATCTACTTAAGGTTTCCTGGGTCTCTTAAACCAAGTTGTAGCTTTTGCTACATTCTTTTCTCAAGTGAAGAAAAATATTTTGGGGCTCTGTTGTTGTTTCACAAAATGCCTTTAAAACTTAACTAGCTACACCAACTCCTATTATACCGTTTATTTCAAATTACGCGTATTATCAGTATTTCCTTCAAGCTCTGACGCCAGCACTACCTTTCACATTGAAACTCCTAGTTTTATCCATTTATTATGTTCTGTTATTATATCATTGGGTTCTATTTTCATTTTGAGTCAATGAATAATATTGTCATTGTCAACTGCCAGTAAACAATCACTAAAATTTATACAGTACAGTGTGGTCATAAAAAAAAATGTGTCAAATCTATCAATGTTAATCTTTAAATTATTGGAACATGGCAAGAGAAAGGAGCCTCCATTTTCTGGAACTCCTTAGAGCACATGCCCCTTCCATCACAAGTCATTATGTGTTGGAAGGCCATGCTGGTTATCCACAAACTGTTAAGAGAAGGACACCCAAATGTAAGTACTGGGGGTACTACAGGATATCTTTAGGCCAGGTTAAGGTTGTGTGTGCATGTTGCTATCATAATAACAAATCTGACATCACTGCCTTTATTTACATTCATGTTTGCATTTTTATGGTGATCATCTTAGGATATCACATGTTTATTCAATGTTCATTCTTTTAAAAAGGAGAATGGAAAAACCCTGATAAGGAATTGAATTGACCGTATTCAGGGTAGTCATTGTTATAAAATTTCATTGCTGTATGGTGTAAATGATGAGGTGTAATTGCCTTGAAAAAGGCTTCAGAGAAAGTTAACATTGATAAGTGAATAAAACTGGTTCGCAAATTTTAAGCTTGGTAATGTAAAAGGTGAATTGATCAACATGATACAAGCAGGAGACAAAAAAATCTGAGACTCGGAAAGGAATCAAACCCATGACCGCCTGAACACAGGTAATGATGACTTTGACAGTGCTGATTGTAGTAGTATGCAGTATGCAGTATTCTTGTCACATATGAACTCAGTTAACTGACCTTGCTCTGTAAGAGTAATTCTTGTAGCTCAGTGGATAGAGCACCAACCCGGTATTAGAGAGGTGAATATCTCTAAAACGAAAAAAGATATTCCAAAAAGAAAAACGCCATTCTTCTTTACTTTGAAAAGCCTTTCAAATAAGCAGCAATTTTTTTTACTTCATAGGCACTTTAAATGCAAAGGGAAAGAGCACATGGTTCTGTTTAAAGGGAAGAGTTTATCTAGTTTCCTTCATTCCACTGAAATAGAGCCTGCACTGAGATTTTTGTCAAACTTTGCCTGTTGATTGTTTACATTATAGAAACTTAAATTTTCAATTAAAAAGGAGGGGTCCCCATCCCATGCCCATGTTCGTTCAGGAGCAACAGCACCTCGTTTATACCTCATCAGCAGCCATAATCAGGGACGGGAAACCGTAAGTCTTGAGATGCGCGCGGACCCATGATATGGGACAATTTTTCTATTTTTAGAACAGATTGCGCCATCCTGATGTCATATATCCGCGCTGATCCACGCACGTGTCTCGGACTCTCGCGTGGACGTTGTTACGTTGTGTGATGAAATGGTGTGAGTTGCGAGATTCTCTTGCCCATTTTTCACAGTGATGACAGGGAAGAAGAACCAGGGCTCTTCTGTGTACTTTTATGCTCTGATCTATTGTTAAGGGTGTGTTTTTAGGGTCGAGAATTTCTTTAATTTCGCGCTGTGAATGAATTAAATCCGCTCGCCGGCAAGTTATACGCGTAAACTTTTGTGTTTGTTCTGTAGAGAAAAGTTTTGAGAGAAAACTGTTTACTCCGGTATCGAGTTAATTTGTGAGTTTGCCAAACAATGCTTTATCGTAACTAAAACCTGTTTTTGATAGTTTCTTATTGTTTCTGCTCGTTTGGTGAGTTTGCAAAAATCTTTATTCGAATTAAAAGCGTCATCGTAACTTTTCTGATTATTTCTGCTGTATTCACAAATTTTCAGCTGAGCTTTTAATATGTTCGCAAAAATTAATCAACCTTAAACATATGCAGAAACTAGAGATATTATATGAGTTCGATGTACGTTTTCACACCAAAGTACGAAGTCCAATTTGTCATGTTTTACTAGCTGTGCAAAACACGCATCGCCGGGAGCTCTTATTCATCGACAACAGACAATTTATTGGATTTTTACACAAACAAAACTAAGCAGCATCTACGGACATAAACCTATTGTCACTTATTGGGCCTAAACGCTGCTATATCCAAACATATCCAACTAGTTTTTTTCTGTGTTATGGAAAAGCTGTTAATCTTCTTCATATGTGAAATAGATGGAGTAATGTGAAGTTCTTGTAAAAGGAGCAGCGAACTCGATTTGATCAGCGATAGAAAGCGGGACATACCTTAATTCGGCACTGTCTTCACTCAAACTGGAGCAACTTACGGCGACTGAAAATACTTAAGCAAAATTCCAACAGCTATAAAGGCGTCGAGTTGTGGGCCAAAAGCATAAACGATTTCGGGAATTTCGGACGCCATTTCCCCTGAGCGACATCCGCGAAAATCCTCGCAGCAATGTACGCGCGTGTGCCGCAGGCGATGGCGCAATTTGTTCTAAAAATAGAAAAATTGTCCCATATCATGGGGCCAACCCCAATACTAGAAATGGCGCGCGCTTACGGTCTCCGTCCCTGATTATGGCTCCTGACCTCATACAGGTTTTCGTACAGGTCATGGAAAAACTGGAAAGTCATGAAATATAAGAATTTCATTTCCAGGCCTGGAAAGTCATGGAATTTAATTGTTGGTCCTTGAAGTCATGGAAAATTAAGGTTCTGTTTGATAGGTTATTTACTACGGATCGCAAGGCAAGGACAATGTAAGATAGAGAGGAGTAATTAAGCAGCGTAAACGGCATGCATTTTGGTGAACTCCAGAGTTTGTGTCTGTTGAACTGTTTAAGGTAAGAAAAACGCTCTAAAACAAGTTTAGGGTTTGAATTTTTGAAACTGACAGCTAATCCTAAGGTCTTGGAAAACTTGAAAAGGTCATGGAAAAAGTAATGGGAAGTCATATAATTTGAAGAGCTCAAAAGAGTACGAGCCCTGCCATATATCATTATAATCAGGCTGATAATAGCACCATGATAATAGTCACGATTGCCTACTAAATTCGCGTTTCCGACGATTGTTTCTTTTTCTACACTGAGAACTGGTCCATATTTTTTTTGAGGAAGGAAATTTATAACTCAGTTCAAAACAAAAGAAAAAAATCGATAGGTCACAGTACTCGTTTTCGAGAAGATGACGATTTACTTCTATGGCGAGGTCCAGCCGTTAAGAAAAAGCTGCCATTTTTTACTGCGAGTGCGATGACCTCGCCTGAAATTATGCGCAGCACTGCCAGCACAAAACATTGTCTGTATTTCAGATTAAAGCGACGATTTCTTGAAATCATGTAGTCGTATAAGTCTTTATTAAGAAATCAGTCACATTACATTCACGTGGCTTTACAATCGATGACAAGCCATTAAAGCTGATAAACCAGTCAGATGTCATTGCCTTCTTCATCACTTTTTTTTTTTGAAAACGCGAAAATCTGGGTCGGTCGGACGACCGTAAACGGAGAAAAAAAAGGGGATGGCCTTAGACGCTGGCAAGATATTCTAACTGTTCTTAAAAAGGATAGCGAACAGCGAGTCACTTCATTTTGTTTTAATAATTTTTTGCCAACCGCAAGATGTCCTGACTGCAATTGTTTATAGTTGCCATGGTTATAACCTTTGTTCTTTTGATTTTATGCAAACGAGGTTCCCAACAAACACTCATCTTCAACAGCATGCCGTAAAATTATGCGAGCAACGTGGAAGGTATCTCTGGACGAGATTCCCCCAGATTTTGAATCGATTCTCAATCAGGATAACGCTTTATCCTTCAGGGGAGACAATGCCTGATTCTGATAATCCCCGCTCTTACGTTCGCCCGGTGCCTTTGCCCATTCCTTCACACCAAGGCTTGAAGATCACAGCTCGAAATGCAAAAATTTACACTTGCGAAGTTCCGACTCGGCAAGAAGTCGCTAGGGAAAATTATGAACGAAGAACACACCAGATGAGCAAGTGCGGTTATCGATCGGTCATTTACAAGCCGTATCAACCGGTTGGGGAGGTATACCTTGATGATAAGAAGCTTATTTTGAGCGCGCTGGGTCAGGAACAAACCGAACAAGAAGACCAGGTAAGATCGATTGTTTTATATTTTCCATTGGCAGTGCTGAACTACAGTGTTATCGGTTAAATGCGTATAATAAAGAAGTTTCTAAATTGAATCTTAACATCTACGCTTTCGAGAGCGTTTTTACGAAGTCTGTTAAACTAAATTGACTCGAACTAACCGTAGATATACTAAATAAACTTGCGTCAATAAATTTGTCAGCGATTTCGTTTATAGACAAGTACGCAATTGTTTGCGATGTGAGGTAATTTGTCAAGATGGAGATCTCAAGTTTTGTTCAACGAGATGCGAATATCAATAAATGATTTCTTGAATTCGAAAGAGTGCTAAATTAAGCCATTAATGTTTTAATGTTGCGCACGTCTGAATTAAAATTGACCCGTCCGAGTAACTTTGACGTCTATTTTAATTATGTCCGTTTGGCACGCATAAGTACAATTTTAAGAAGATTCTCAGATCATGGTAATATAAACAAGGAAGTAAATGGCGACTTTAGCAGTAGCAAAATAGATGGAGCGAATCGTTGTACCAAGTAACTCGGGGTTTGGAGAATTGATCATATTGCTAAATTTTCATGCATAATTAAATTTTATAGGCAGATGTTCTGGTCGAGTTAACTTACTAATTAAGCTTACCTAATTGTTCCCCCAATATCTGAACATTTAAAAATATTTGATCGTGGTTGTGATTTCTCGATTCACTTTCTGCGTCTTGAGTTCCCAAAATATCTGTCACGTTCATTGTTTGATATTTTTACAACACAATTCGATTTAGGTAGCCACTGTTACATTTGAGCGCGTTTCCATTTGCTCACAGTGCATATCGTCGCCTTGATCGTGTTGTGTTTGGATGACGATGGATAAAATATGCTTGCACTGATCTCTGAGTAAATGAAAACTCATACTGTTTGTTTCAGTGCTCAATTAAACATGAACATGGAGGTAATATTAAAGTTTCTTGGGTGAAATTAAAACCGATGCCGTCATTCCGCGACAATTATTCCAATGAATGAGGCGGCATGCGAATAATAATTATGCGACTTAATTTGCAAGTTGACACTTTGTCAACATCCTAGGCATTTTGATAGCGATTGCTCTTCATAAATAAAGACGAACTTGGACATTACGTATTCGTGTAAAAAATGAAGAACAATAATCATGACATTTGTTCAGAGATCATGGGCAAATCATTCAGGCTGACAGCTGACTGGTCATGCGTTGTGACCACTATATAAATTAGTGGAAACTGTTGCACGATTCACGAAATTATCTCTTGGAGTGCTATTAATAGAATTGCATATATTTTAACCCGTTTCAGGTATTCCTTCTGATCTTGTCGGCCATTTTTTAATTACCATGACTAAGGATTAGGAAAGTATAAATAAATAAGGGCTCTGGGTTAACTAATTAATGTTCATACTATAATTCAGCTTACAATGCCAACACTACTAAATTCTGACACCTTAAGCTTGGTGGAATTAAGAGTACGATATAACACAAATACACAAAATAAAATGAGGGACTCATAATTATACGATTTATTAACAGGCATGTCGTAAAGACAGTTGCAAGTGACTCAAAATTAATTAAAGCCTACAAGCTCTGGAGCTGGCTCATAGTTGTCAGACTGCTTACAGTACAATGAAACTGTGGCTTCTCTGTCAGAGTAGCTAGAAGTTCTGAAGAACATAATGCAGCAGTCCCGGCCTGAGGGCCCAAACCCTAGCCTCTGAACAGGCTCCCAGGAACGTCAGGAAAGAATTTGGCGAGTGCGAAACAGAAGAATGCATTGCATGCTACCCAAACCTGGACAGCTTAGTCTGCAGTCCAGTGCATAACCGTTTAGGCCACATTATTGCCTCTCATAAGTTATAAAAGTTTAAAAACTACATGTATGTAAATGTACTAAAATTTGCTTCTGTATTTTAGATTCAAGATGAATCATCCTCATCATCAGGAGAGTCAGAATCTGAAGATGAAGAATCCCTACGACAATCTAAGGTACAAAAATACCAAGTTCCTGATTGATCATCTTTTCATTCAACCATTACTGACAAAAAGTATGCATACAAAATAAATGAATTTTTCTTAGACTCCCATCTGGAAGTATGTAACCAGAATTTTTAACTCCTGTGTTTCACATCTTGAAAAGGATCAGCAACCAGTTGTGCCACAGCCAACAAACTACAAGCCAAAAGTTATAAATGACATCAAGGCACAGGTCAACAAGGGAAGGTTGGTATGAATGTGGCTAAATGTAATGTTATTAATTTGTATTCAATTTTTGTGACAGTCCTAACGTTAGTAAGTTTAAATCAAGATTGAAGAATCATATGAATATTTATTGAGCAGCCATGTTATATTTATTTATGATACTTATCTGTTTCTTATCTGACTTTTTTTTCTTATTTTTATTAACTAGTTTTTATAGTGACCTTAGATTTTATATTTTATCTTTAGGAGCCCCCTGATATAGGGCTGACCTCTGGGTTTCCTTTTTCTCAATAAGTACTTATTTGTATGTAATTATTTTGAAATAAAGTATTGTTTTACAGTGTAGGCTAAATTAAAAGTGAAACCATTTTGTTGGCCGGCAGTCTCCCTCATGGTGGTGTACTATAAGGTGGCCACTGGGAATTTCTGCAGGGGGCACCTTGATTTTACAGCTTAATTGGCTTCGGATGTCTGACAGCAAAAAACACACAGAATGACTTGAAGTCATTCTGTGTGTTTTTTGCTGTCGGACAGATCTCGTTAAGCCTTTTAGCCCACTTATCATCCCACTTGTCTTCATGGTAAGCATCCTGTTTCCACTGTTTTATCAGTGTGACAGTGCCTGATGGTTGCCACTCACAGGGTTGTCATGAATGAATACTCGGTTTAGATTGCTCTAGGGCTCCACCATCCTTTCCACAGGCAAGTCATTTCCCAAGCTCATATATTGTTGATAAGTTTAATAATTATACTTAATTACAAGATGATATCTTAAATATTGATATACTTTCTTTACTAGGAAAATGATCCATGCTGTTAGACTTGGCTTTGGATTGTACAGGCTTGTCCAAGAGGAACAAAATAGAAAGGTATCTTATAAACTAATGAAGTTTTGGAAATATACAATATTCACAAATTTAAAAATTGCGAATTTTTGTTAACAAGGTACATGTATAGTAGATGCACAGTTGAGTAATTATTTAAAGCATTAATCATTGTTAATGAAAATAAATGTCATTATGTTAGGTGATAAGCCTATATGTACCTGTAAGTGCAAAGATTATATACTGGCAGCAATTTTCACAGAAAATGAGAAACCAGTGTTCCAAATGAGTGAGGGGTCTTGGGTCAAGAACCTGACAAGATCAGCTTCATGACCAGACAAGTTACAAATTTAAAGTGATTTGGTGTGAGCAGTGGAAATTGACCCTTTAAAATTTATGGCACCTTGGAAACTACATGTATGTCACATTTCTGACTTGAAAAGTTAAAATCATTTGCATGTTTATTTAATGATTTTTTTTTTTGAGGGCAGTCACTGGCAATGAGCCATCTAGAAGGGTCATTTACTTGAATGTACTCCCAAATGATATACTGTAAATTTATATAAAATAATATGTAAATTTATATAAATTGCATAAAATTAATTTTGATCTAACCTTGCAATGATTTGATTGATGTGTGGAGACTGTCCTTAAATTCTATTATGAAATCCTTGCATATTTTTTAGCAAGCTGAGGCTGAGAGAGAAAGAAAAAGGAAAGAAGAGGATGCAAAGAATCAGATGAAACCTGCATCTACAGACAGTGAAGATTCAGATGATGAACTGGACATTGAGCTTAAAAGGTTTTCTGCAATAAGTTTATTTGGATTCAAGAAAATCTTTCTTCTTTTTTAATTTGAGAGAGCAAGAAAATACATATTTTTTATGCAATATTATCATATGGCTCTGTCTCACAAGGACTGGGAACTACCAAATTCACAAATTTGATTGGCTAAAATGGATATTGACAGCAGTCTAGATTTTACCATCTAGACCAGCAGCTAGACCAGTTTTGTTTTGAAGCGAAAAAGTTGCAAACTAAAATGCAAAATCAGTAACTGTTTTCATCTACATCTGTAAGAATATTTATTTCTGTAAGCGCCAAAAAGCTGATGAGAAAAAAAAAGTAAAGAGGACGGGCAAACTTTGGAAGAATTAAATTCGACCACTCATCACTGTTTGCAAGCAAACTGTCACTTAGTGCAAACCAGTTACATTAAACGAATTAAACTGTTCTTGTTTTTTCCATATAATAAACATCTTATTAACTGAGGTAAATCGGTCTGTATGGGAGAATCTTGACCTCGGTCGTGTGTACAGACTTCACTGCGTTCGGCCAGTACTTACAACCTCTGTCAAGATTCTCCCATATAAACCTCCTGCTCAGTTAATAAGAGCTAAGTAATTATTCATGAATATTTTTTTATCATAATTACAGTTATATGATTCCAGTATCTGCCAGTCCAACTAGAGACATTGAATCAGGGTAAGTTTATTACTTATAAAACATTTCAGTCTTATTTTTAGTGCAATCACTAGTCTAACAGTTTTAAATTGTATTTTTTTCTATCTTGTTTCAAATGAAAAAAAAACAATAGCTCTGATACATGATTGCATCAAACACACAAAATTCACCACCAAGCCTTGCTTGCACAAAATTTTCTATAAACTCTACCCTGGCTTTTGTGTTGTTTTCAGGAGGGAATTCCTTTTAACTTTGCTGCACTGGGAATTTGTCAATGACAAGATCTGCAATTTCATTTTAAAACAAGACTAGGTGGTGAAATTTGTTCATCTGACGTCATCATGAACAAGGGCTATTGCATTAATTTAATTTTTTTTTTTGTCTAGTTTTGGGGAACATCTTGACCCGCAACAAACTCAGCAGCGACCTGGCAGTGCACATTCATCAGCAAGCAGCCAACGGTGGAAACGGCTAAGTGAGTACAGTTTTACATACATGTATTCAACCATAATTTATCGTGAAAATTTGATAACCATTTTATTATGGCAAATGCTAGTACTGTTGCTGCAGATCCAACAGTACAGCTGAGAGATGGCAAGCACACAGGATTCTACACATACAGACAGATGTTCATGAATGATCATAGTGATAATGAACATCATGTGTATTTAATTAATATGCTTGTCTTGTTTATAAAAATGTACATGTATTGGTATTGTCAGTAAGACTGACTACATCAATGAATGGATCAGGTTTCAAAACCATATTTCCTTCTTGATCAGGTATACGATTTACATGTTATTGTTTACAAGTGCAGTATTTACGAATAGACACTAAAAATTCATCTTGTTACGTGTAGGTACGACTGTTAGTGCTGCATTTTGGAACCCCCAGACCTCCCCGCCACAGGTTCAAGTGTCATCTCCTAGTCCCTCCCCGTCAGCAGAATTAGATATTGACAGGCAAGTTGATAGCCATTACTAGACAATAGTATAGGATAGCATATGATACTTTTAAAAATACTTCTTGGAAATTATTGGTTAGGAGCTTTGAGAACCCCTCAATGGAAGATACATGTAAGCAGCGCCGTAGCTAGTAACAGGCCAACCGAGGCACTTGCCTCGGTCATTTCTTTGGCTTTTGTTGTTTATAGTACCTAATACCTAGGAAGAGAACTCAACCATGGACTGATTGCCTCAGTCATAAGTTGTATAGCCATTGCCTCAGTCAAAATGTTTTTCTGGCTACGGCCCTGGTAAGCTTATTAAAGCTCAGTCAGTGGTGAAGACTCTTGTTTGAAGTGTCACCTTAAAGACTATTTGAAACGGTTATTAATGCAGGCTGATATGATAGCAAGCAAATATAGATTATTTCATGATAAACAAAAGGATTATTTATAATGGAACAAGTTACTATGGAGTCCAGTCGCCAATTACATAATGAAATATACTTTTTCACAACTTATATCACATCATTACAGGTATTCAAAATTAATACGTTTATCTCATTCGGTAAGCTGTCATATAAAAACTTGAAAAAATAATATTCTAACTTGCTGTTCAGTAAACTGTTACATATAATCTTACCTAGCAAGTGACTTTAAAGCTAAGCACGTCGAAAATAAGAATTGCCAAAAAGAACCCGCAAGGCTGAAAAGTCCACGTGAAATGAAAACATCCACAGTCAAAATGGGTATTTCCGCTGACCAACATAGTAGTGAAATGTTAAGGTGGGGTTAACATGAAGGCCGTGTGCAGGCGTTATTTTGGAGCGGAACGCTAAATAATATTATGTCGGGTTTTCATTGCCGCCATCTTGGATGCTTGACCGGTAGAAGAGGATTGGTGCAGAGGGGATGTCGGGTGGAGGTGGGGCGAAAATTTATTTTACCTCCCCCTCTCCCTCCCCCTGGCCCATTTTCTAAACTTAACGCCTGCTCCCTCGGAAATATTATTTCCTCGCCCCAATCCTCCACAGTTACCAAATCCAAGATGGCGGCCTAAGACGAAAATGTACACTCGCGCGTCCGAAATACGCCTGCACTCGGCAGGCTAGCCGTATTTTGGCTTCAAACGGTCAAAAATCTCTCAGCTCATCCAACATATCTACGTTTTGGGCTGTTTTGTAAATTTTATGTTGATTTTTGGGTACATACATGTATATCTGGGGATAAATTGTTTTCCTCAAAGGATTAGTAAAATTTATGGAAATTAATAGGAGATTTTGAAGATTTGATTTTGTTTTAAAATTAGAGTTTGAAGTTAAAAATTGGTGTGTCATTTCGTAGGCGTTCAACTGTCTGGCGGTGTTTTAAAACTATTTTTCTCCTTTTAATCCCTCTTTAAACTTCCAAATATTTCACTTCAATTGATATTAATTCCTCCCTTAACCCGTCCATAACGAACAGAACGTCCCGGACAGCGTTAATGCACATACACTAAACGCGCAAAACCACAGTGTAACAGCAAACCCATGACTAACACTGAAAGGCCGTGAAGAGAACATTGGTTATAGATAACAAAGTTTTGGCTTGATTTTATATCTGCCCTTTCAGAAGTTGGAAAAAAAAAAACACCCCCGGTGGGACTCGAACCCACAACCTTTGAATTAGAAGTCCAACACGCTAGTCCATTGCGCCACGGGGGCTATCTGTTCTATCTGGAAGAATTTTTATTGTTATTATATCAAAAGTATTACACCACCTCCATTATCATTTCCAGGTCGGTGTGCCATATAAAAGCAGATCGCAAACTTCTGGTAATATGTACCAGGTCTATATTCAATTTCGCCTTTAAAAAGCCTTTTTTGTTGAGTTTACTGTCATGGGAAGGGGCTTTGTTTTATTTGCCTTTTGCGTTACTGACATAGGTAAATCTATGAAAGAGATTTTTGCGACTCCAAAAACATCTCCATGTAGCTGCTTGCGAGAACACTGTATCGTATTTTAAAATGGTTCGAGTGTGGCTATGGTAATAAACATGCAAGTAATAAATTTGTTCTGGAAAACAGACCCAAGAAAATACGGGCGCTGATTGGTTAAAAATCGTATTTCTATTAAACAATTAGATTGTGAGCTCGAAAATCCTATCACGTGATAGTTGTCAAGGGAGCAGCCCGAGTCAAATATCACGCATAGAAATCGAGAGCGAATAATCTAATTGTTTTAGTATAAATCTACTAGTCGTTCAAAACTTTGTCTAAATCCTCGTCACAGACACCTCGAAAACGCCAAGACTGAAGCGGTCGTCATTTCGTTAACAAGCGCACACTGCTGTGCTACTCACTATCTATCTCAGAATAGATAGTGAGTAGCGTAGCCAATCAGAGGACGCCATTCGTGATAGAACGCTGGTAGATTTATACTAAAACTTACCGTAGTCTACTGCAAATACGTGAATTTGATTGGCTATATTACCGTAGATTTACCCTTGGAAATTTGATGTTCTTAAAACTAGCATATTTGCCCTGGAAGCTTCGCGTCTCAGGCAAATATTTGTTTTGAGAACATCAAATTTCCGCGGGGCAACTATCAGCCGATAGTTCCTCGACATAAACACTCTATTGTCTTTATTGTTCACCACTAAATTTTCCCGTAGCGGCATGCCTCAAAACTGAAAACGACAAGAATTTGTTTATCAAAATTCCCAACCGCTATGGAGCGCTTAGGTGTTTCGTATTTTCCACTGTATCCATTTCAGATGATATTACTTCTATAGATGTATAAAAATTGACCTCCTAAAGCGGAATCCTCGAATCTTGAAGCCTCTGAGTCCGCTTGACGTTTTACTGCACCTTAGTTTACCGCAGTTTTCAGGCTAAAAAATACTTTTCTTGTTCTGTTCTAACAAGAATCGACACGGGACGATAAATTCCTTTCATCTCATCCAAAAAAAACTGTAGGAGAAAGCTGCCTTTGATTAGCCACTTCCGCTGAGCGGGCACTATCGTCTGATAGACGCCATAGGGCATTCTATTTAACAATTAGATTATGAGCTCGAGATTTCTATGAGGTGACGGTTGATGAGGCCGAAGGCCGAATCAACTATCGCGTCATAGAAATCGAGAGCGAATAATCTAATTGTTTTAGTAGAATTCCTACTGAAATTTCCTTCAAAAAACGATTTCAATTATTTCTGGTCTGAGAATTAGCTTCACGCTTTAGAGAATTTGAGCGGACTGAATTGTCGATTTGACATTTTTAGTTGTGTACGCACGCTAATCAGTTTCTTTCAAAAATTTTGCAGCTTTTTTTATTCAAAAAACTGTAAATGCCCTCCTTTTAGTCTTCTCAGAAATTTTGTTTATTCATTTGTTTCCAAATGTTATTTCAAAACTTCGGAGAAACGAGGAAACGTTGGACTTTTGTCGACTACACCAAGCCACTGCACACAAACGGCTGATAGTGTGCAATGGCTCAGCCAATCAGATTACAGCATTTGCATTAGTATACTAGTAGAATTCTACTAATGACAGATGGTGCCCGCGCGAGACCACACCACGTGATCAGTTTTGACCAATGACGATAAAGGAAAATTAAGTGGTGAACTATAATTAACAAATAAAGAAGCCTAAGCGGTGTATTACACTGTGATAAAACACGACAGGCATTTGAGAACACGAGGGAAATGTAGAAAATACGAGCCGCAGGCGAGTGTTTTCTACATTTCTCGAGTGTTCACAAATGACTGGAGTGTTTTATCACAGTGTAATTCACGGCTTAGGCTTCTTCCTTTGCTTTATGATATAGATTTTACGCGCGCAAAACAATAAAACACGCTTTTTCTATGCTTTATACTCTGATAAAACATAGGTTTTTGACCAATCAGAGCGCGCGCAGGGTCCTATCTATGTTATAATTGTTAAATAGAAACACGGTACATTTTTTCTATTTCCATATAGAGTAAAAAAATATATTTTTCTGAGCATGATGTAGCGGCATAAAGTATAATTTAATAGTACAAAACAAGCCCTACAAACGGAAGGTACATCTTTCTTAGTGCCTTCATTTAAAACGAACGATGTAAATAAGTTAGGAATTAATCCTAAGGATAAACTTTCAAACCAGGAATTTAGAATACAGAACACAGATGGATGAATTCTTCTACAATACTACTTGTAAATTTATGAAACTGAAATGTTGATTCTTTGCAGATCATCCACAGCTGAACAGCCAGGGACGGATCATGTGATGGCAAGTGCACCATCTAGCCCCACCCTTCCCCGCAGGCGGTTCTTGCACCCACCCAAGTCAGCGGCTCACAGCACTATCTCGAAAAGTAGCCACAGGTCAAGAAAGTTGAAGAGTCCTCGTCCATATTCACCTGTGTATTCCAACATCAACTATAGTGACGTCCCAGACAGGTAGGAAAAATGCAAATACACCGTGTAGTACAACAAAATGGATTTGCCTAACACGGGTAATATTAGGAAAAATAAACATTCAGATAGCAAAAATGAAAATTTGTTAACGGATTTTTGGACAGTGTACGCGCTACGTCTGTTATTGGATAGTTTCTGTTCCATTACTTGAAATCGTCTCTCTTTTTGGCATGGATCTCGTAAACAAACACAAGTGTTGTCCTTGTTTAATTAACTAAATAGTTCAAACGTTTTGTTGATTGATGCAAATAAAACAACGAATGAGAGTGCAGGGCTGTAGCTAGTAACAGGCAAACCGAAGCATTTGCCTTTTTTCGTTTCTTGTTGTTTATAGTCATCATAAACACCCTAAATACTCAGGAAGAGAATTTAACCATGGACATTACCTCAGTGACATTTTTTCAAAGGACATTGCCATGATCATAATTTCTATCTGGCTACGGCCCAGTCATGTACATGTGTCAGTAAGCTACGCGCGTGAGCTAAGAGCATCTCTCTATGATGTCTTAAAAGCAAAAGAGCTGCAATTTGTGACACAATTGAGCAGAATCTTGAAAGTTTCTTCCCCTCAACTAGTCATTGAATTCAGAAGCAACTCTGGATCCAAAAGCTGGGGACATTTTAATGGAATGTGGTCGACAATGCACACTCGTGTAAGAACTCTATTAATGATTTATTCTTCATCCACAGGAAAAATATATTTCGTCAGCTATGCGCGTTGAATTGGATATTAGAAGGAATGTCTCAGGATCAACAACCTCCTGTTATGCCGTCAATCACGAGCTGCTGGAAATTAAAGTAAGTTGCGGTCAATAAATACCCGACAATAACCCCACCATTTTCCATCGAAAAGAAGAGCAGACTATCATGTCCGAACAGCCGACGAATAGCAGAACGGACCAATCACAAGCTATTGGAAGTTTAGAAATAAGTTGTTAACCCACGGCTCATTTCTCGAATGTCCGAAAATTTTTTGCACCCGGAAAGCCGTTGCAAAATCTCGAACCTTATGATTACAGAGCTGTTTAATTCACATATTCTTAATATGAACATAAGTTCCCTGCATACAAGAGGTTTCAGACGTATACACTACTCCGTTTTTTAGATACAGATGAGCTGAAAATAGCTTTAAGGGCCCGAAAAGTTTCCGTAGCTTTCGAGAAACGGGCCCCTGGTGATTTGAGTTTTGATGGATACCCGACCACTTTCCGATTGTAACCCGAAAATTTTCGTCGACTGGACGAACAGACTGTCGTGAAAATCCGATGAGCTGCCAATGATTACCCAAACAGTTATGGATAGTTATAGAGTAGTTAGGGGTGGATGCTGTGAATTATATAACGATGATAATCAGCTCTGGCCACACACTCACCATAAAATAACTACAAGTAATACATCAAACACGAGACAGTACGTGTTTCATCAGGCTATCTAAACACCTAGAAGAGAGTTGAAAATACGACGCGCAGCGGAGTATTTTTTGAAGAAATTCGAGGTGTTTGGCTAGCCAATGAAACACTGTCTCGAGTGTTTGATATATCTTCTCAATCGAAACTTAAACTAAGGAATAAAGGGAGAAGTAAAATCGTTAAAATCTATTCTAATTAATGCTGGGTATCCAAACGTCCTTCACGGTTGTGAATTTCCTTGTTTTAACTTGATGAATTATTAATGAGTTCTTAATTGACTACTCCCCCAAAAGGTATTTTTAGTTCCAACTAAACCGAATGATCAAACAAATCATACAAATAAACATAACATGGTTGAAAATCCCAACTAGTGTTGGTGGGAGCCAAACCCGTTGGCTATTTACAAGCGTGACCGAGGAGTTGAACTAGGGTCTACCAAGAAACAACCCCAGCTAAGTTGTCAGAGCGCGATTTGAACCCGTTACCTCCGGATTTCCAGTCCGGCGCCCTAACCACTCGGCCACGCCGCAAACTTATTGTCCCAAACGTCGTAAATTGTTCAATTTTACACTTCTTGTAAAAAAAAACTCATTTTTGACCTTAATGGGTCTTAACAGTCCGTAAAAAGGAAGAGCAAAATTAATGAAACTCGAACGTTTACAAACATAGCCGTCTACATAGGCTTGACTGCGTCAAGTTTTCCCATTGTGTATAAGTGTTGATAACTTTTTATTGTAGGGACTTGAACGAAGACCCAAGAACAATCCGTAAAAGAGTAGAAAAGGACCGAGCCACAGATAAAGACTGGGTTACATTTAAACAGAATCCTGCACGATTTACACAGGTAGGCTGTCACCAACTTCGAGCGTGATCATTTTGCAATTTCCCTAACAGTGTCTTCGTATTGTCAGTGTGCGTGCAAATGATATTCATCCAGATTCGTAGAAGTGGCATTTAAAGAATTGTGTGATGACCTGTAGCGAGAATTTTTCATTTTGAGAACAGTTGAAATTAGGTTTGCAGCTAGTTACCAGAGATATATAGCTGCGCTTAAGTATTACATGTATATCTAAAAGTAGAAGAGAGTTAAGAGGAACTGAGGTGTGTGTATTTAAATTTATGATGTACCGTGTCTCTTTGTTTCTGAATTATTTGTATTTATAAAAAAATGTACGCAATTTCAAATCAATAAAAATTAATAATACAAAAAAATATATATCGATCTGGTGAAGTAAAATTTGAAACATAATGTTCAGCACTGTGAGGCTCTGTGACGATGATTCAGTCTGAGTGATCCTGTTAGCACTTTTTTTGTTTGGGTTTTAAAAATTTAAAGCCGGCCTTCCCGAAGGCTACACGTAGATCTGAGCTAAACATAATGAATTGAGACCAGTCATTGACGACGAACTTTACACGAGTGTTATAACCAATACCATCCCGGCTTAACTGCCCAATGAGTCCTTGACAGTATTAACCGACCAGACTTTTAACACCATGCAATAACAATCTAAAGATGACTTTCGTTCAGGCCTTCGAAACGTTAATAATCATTAACAGTTCTTCTCAGAACCACTCTTGTCCAGGCGCCCAAACAACTACCCTTCGTTCGCTCATTCCTTTTTTCTTGCTCAAATTTTATGTGAAATAAGAGACTTGTTCGACTATTCCACCCGAAAAATTCCCGAGCAGAGGATGCTAGAAAGCGACCCACATTAGTTCCTCTAACTTGTATTGTTGCTCGGTTTTGAATTACTTTAGTACGCAGTCAGTAACAACACAGTAGTTAGTAACTTCTATATCGAATCCCAAATTTCGATATGGCTCGGGTAAAATTAAGCATTTACTGAAGATCTTTTCTTTCTTTTTTTTTTTTTTGTTTCTAAGCGCGGCACTCGAAGAGGAACAAGACGTATTTCTATTCACCCAAACTTCATTCAGCGCTTTTCCACCACTGCCAGTGGTAGCCAGGCTCCCACTCCTGGACCCACTGCTCTTCGTGTTCCCTCAGATTCTCGGCCGCGGAGTGGCACTAATTACGCTGAAACGGTGGCATCGTCGCGGACTGAGGTACAAACCGAGCATGCGTCTGCAGACCAAGTGAGTCCTCAAGAAGACAGTGTCAGCCAAATTCAAGGGCAGTCTCCTCGAAATGGTGAGCCTACACGAAGAAAAGATAAGGCGAGAGAACCTCGTTCCCTCAATCGAACTGCGGGCGGTTTTTGAAACCCCCTTTTTTCACTTTTGGTCTTTCTTTTATAACCTTGTGAGGTTCTAAAACAAAAGGAAATTACGTATTCTTAATGACACCTAACATT
>JAHPZR010037934.1:0-17283 GCA_019787425.1 Platygyra sinensis | reverse complement strand
GGTGAAATTGCCCATATACAATATTATTGTAAAACAGTATGCTTCAAAGAGTTTTTACTTCAAATTATATCCAAAAAATTATACCACATTATACCATTCCTGATTATTGTTTTTGCTGTTAGTGAAACAAATTAATTACAGTATTGTGCAAAAGTAATGCAAACGAACTTCGTCGAAATTCCTGGCTTTTCGGAGCTTTTCGAAGAAATTTCGCTCCACGCGATATTTCTTCGACAAATCGCGATAGCTAGTTTGCCGCACTTTCGCGACACCTATTGAGCGATATTTCACAGTGCACGGTAGTTTGCTGCGATCTTTCGCGCGACAATTCGCTCCTCGTGAAAGTTCGTAGCGAACTTTCCTGGGAAGATTTGAGTGCTTTCGAGCAAAGTTCCGGTGAAGAAAATATGAAACTCATTCTCGATTTCTCTGTTGTGCTGGCATGAAACTTGGCAAAAGAGCATTTCCTTATTCAAGCTGTAAATTAATCGATCAACTTCTGTTAACAACTTACCTTTTTAGTCTCCAAGAAGTACTCAAGAGTGGGCTTGATCCCAAAAGTAAAAAGCAATACTGTTTGTTTTGTTAAACAAGTTGATTCGAGCGAAAAGCTGTTGCGTGAATGCCATGTACATTGTATAAAACAAAACGATTTTTCCTGCTCACCCCAGTCCCCATGAAGGCGGTGTTGTTTGTTACCATAGCGACACGTTGTGAATAGCGAGCAGGCAACACACTTCAAGTAAGGTTATTCGCTTTCAAGCACTTGTAATCATGCCGAAAAGTCTCGAATTATACGAGAACTCGAATTGAGCTCCTTGACAAACAAGGTCTCCCCCAGTTGGGATATTGAGGTCCATAAAAAACAAAGGTTTGGTCGTCAGCTTTTCAATTGTTACACGAATCATCAAGAAGCTTCAGATTACCGCTCTGTGGCAAATCGACCGCGTTCTGGCGGACCTGCAAAGCTATCAATATTGATGTATTTACTCTAGGCTTTTTGAATTGGCAGTTTGTATAGTCATTGCGAATTGCAATATTATAAGGTAACTAAGCCAAAATAAGAAAAAGGGAAAAGCAAACCCGCTCAGATTAAAAGCTCATTTTAAGATTTTCGTTTTAGTTTTGAAAATTAATGTACAGTGGAAACCCGTTATAACAAAGTGCCACAGTACCAAAAAAAATGTTCGTTATAGCAGTGTCTTCGTTTTAGCAAAGACCTTGTTATAACAAATTACCTGGTTAACAGCAAAAATATTCGTTATAGCGGGGTAACTAAGCTGGACGGACCAAGCTGAACAATGAAATATACACCACACAATAGTATACAATAGCCGGGTATACAAGAGCTCTCATCTAGTTCCGCTGATTCGAATTGTGAGTGAGTTTGAGGTTCAAGCACCAGAGGTTCATTGTACAATTTAAGACTTTGGCACCACAGTCCACAGTCCCCAGTCTACAAATACTGAAAACTCAGAACTGAATAACACTCGTATTTCTGACCGATGCGTTCGTCTCTGCCGGCATGACGGAGACAAAGCAACGACCGGAAATACGACTGTGTGACGCAGTCAGGCAAGTTAAAATGCAAGGGAACTGGGATCGAATCAACAAAAGCACATGGTCTTACGAGCGATTTGCATCGACTCAAAATGTTCATCGACGTGGAAACGTTCATAACAAACCATCAAACATGTGAAGTTTTTGCTTTTGCGGACATGAGCCACGTAACTCCTGATATTTTGGTTTTCTGTGGAACAAACAGAGGTTGCTGACCTTACGAGAATGGTAAGTCGCTCAGAAATCTGTTCACAGTGTGTTTCAGTATGTCGCACCGTTTCTCAACTTGAGCAAAGCCAGCGAATTGCTTAAAACTCTTCGCAAATAGCATTTCTACCCTCTGTATGTTAGCTGTGTGACTTCTTTACACATGTAACAATTGAAAGTTACCACTCATAAGTTATCAGCTTCGATTAAAAGCACAGTCATGAATGAAAAACAAAGATATATTTCGTGTAAGTTACATAACCAGTTGATCACGAAGAAGAGTTACCCGAATGCTGCTAAACTATTGTTGAGTGTCTAGCGAAATTTCGTGTCTTGGCTAGCGAAGTAACTCGAATTGTCGTTGAGGCAACGAAAGTTCTTGGATATATCGCTCTTTGTTCCACGAAAATGCGTTCAAAACGCCGCGAAGTTACGTTCGATATTTTACACGAACTTTCGCGCGAAAGTTCGGGGCAACAAAGAACGAAATTCGCGCATTTCGCTTGCATTACTTTTGCACAATACTGTATAATCTTTGCCTTGTCAGAAGTAATGTCAGAACCCAGATTATAATTACTGTGTTATATGTTAAGTTGAACTTCTTACTTGCTCCACTGTTTTCCTTTCACCGCAATTAAGAGCGTTCACTGTCGATGTGATGTTCTCCCAAATCGATTTTTTTCTTTCATTTGTGATGTGGTTTGTAAACTTGGACTTCAAAACAACCTACAGATAAAAAATGATCAATATTTCATGCACATTTTTAACCATTAAAGCATTTAACAACTTTACAGTTCTGACACTAAGTTGTTATTACATGCCAATCCATTTGTCCCTATCACTTTTAAAATATTTTGCAAGAAGTAATTTTTTTGGTTTGATTAAAATTGGCACCTGAATCAACCAGTTGGATTTTTTTTGGATATTCTAATAGTAAATAATTTTGGATTTAAAGTACAGCTCATCACTAGGTCAGGATATTGATCTAGATCTAAACTTGGGTTGAGTTAAATCTTGAACACAAACCTTAGTTCACGAAAATAAATCATGATTGGTTCTCAGCGTGCCTATTTGTCACGTAATTGGCACGCAATCGCATGGGTGTGTAATTCACCGTTTAGGCGCTAGATTTCACGTGTAGTGTCACGTGACTTGGGACGTAAACAAACTGGGAAAGTTCGGACATTCTAGTCAACCACACATGTTCGATAAGTAGTGTTCTGACAAAATGGTCACGACGAAGGCAAAAGTGGATACAAGCATGTCACCACGGCGACTCTTTCGTGTGCACGAAGAAAGACAGTTCCATTTGTAGTCTACATTTTGTCGGTGGAAATGGTCCAACAAAAGAGGATCCCGATCCTATATCAGCCGTTGCTAGTAAAGAAAGGGTAAGCTTATTTAATTTTGCTTTTATAACACCGTTTGTCGTTTGTAGTAATATTTTATACCGTGCCTAGGTGTCGCGGCTGAATCGGAAACGAAAGGCATCAAGCGATCGAGAGGCACACAAAGCGAGAAGCAAGAAAATTTGTCTGGAACAATCAGTGGCTAAAACCCTACTGACGCTTAATCGCCATACTGGCAAATCTGAAGAAGAACGTTCCGCCGCCATAACTCTTTTAGATCTGAGCTCAGAGCCAGTTGTGAGTTCAGGAGAGCCTTATGAGGAAAGCATGCAAGAATTAAACCGGAAGAGCGCGACGAGTTTCCTGATGAGCAACCGATCGAGTCTCAAATCAACACAAAGACTGATGAAAACGAAGTAGAAGATCGCAGCACGCAAGTCAGTGAAACGCTATTAAAAACTGAATATTTATTCTCCTCGCTGTTTCCACTTTTCCTTTTTCGTAACTAGCTAGTAGTAATATGACATAAACTTCTAAAATAATCACGTAGTTCTGCTCTTATACATTCCCTTATTAAATCAGACTTCAGGTAGGGATGAGTTGATGAAGAGTGTTATTCATGGAGAAAGTAATGGACCCAAAGAAAACCTACCACTACACAGGTATGCAATTATATTGTAAACAAGTCACAATCAAGCGCAGCGACTTGAGTTAAGCATCTATACCCCTAGCCTTTCTATCATAGTACAGCTTAATTATTTGTGTCACTTTTTTTTCAATACCAAATATATTTCCTACTAATATTATAGGTATGACAAAAGAATGCCTTGAGCTGGTTTTCAGTGAAATTGAAGAAAAGAGTCAACACATGAACATGTGGAAGGGTTCACGAAAATCCAAGTCAGGAAGATCCAGGAAAGTACTTGAAGGTTATTATTAGGTTGTCATACAATGTTTTATCTATATTTTCTGTTTACTGTTGAAGTATTGATTTTGCCATTAGGTTTTGTAACAGAAATGGCTTCTAACAAGATGTTGGGATTCAACCTGTAGCCTTCTGTACTCCTTATTTTAAACAAAATTAACAGTGGTATACATATCATACACATATCTACATATACTCTGGCATGGCTTAGACGATACCACAAGTGTGGGATTGTTGGGGTGACCTTATGGGTTCGCCTCCATCCTAGCATCAGCACTGCACTGATGAGGCCCAGAAGGCCGAAACAGTACTGTCTGCAGTTAGTTATATTATATATATATATATATATATATATATATATATATATATATATATATATATATATATATATATATATATACCTTATGATGTCCAAGTTTATCTTACGAAGAGTGCTCTACACCCACAAGTGGGGGGGCGTTACAATAGTTCAATGAATGGGACTAGTCGTTTGACATTTGCCTACAGGCCTGTTTCGTGGAGGCTTTAGGCTTCCACTCTTCAGGGCATTTTAATTAAACTGTGAGTTGCCTGCAGTATTTATAAATGGTCATCCTTCCACATGCGTGCGTACAAAAAAATCACGAGGTCATTAGTGTAAGTGTCCACAAACACGCTATCACAAGCATTCACAAGATCGCTATCATAAGCATTTACAAGATCGTTCGTGCGTAGCGTAACTTAAATGCTTGTTATCACACTATCCGTTCTTTATAAGAAATTTTCTTGCGTGCCTACATGTGCTAATCAATTCTGATCTTTTGTTCAGGGATGCAAGATCGCTGTGACAGATAATAAAGAACTTTTCTAAGTTACACAGATTGCATGTTTTTGTTACGTTCGTATATGCTCTCGCCTTTCCCAGGATCTTCCATGTTACTTGATAGTTAGCTCCTTCTTCCTTTAAATGCCATATGTGTTTACTCAGCTCGGTTTGATTCCCTTGGTTTTCCTTGATAAATGATTGTTTGTGATTTGCGAGTCTGGCCTTGAAAGTGGTGTCAGTGAGCCCTACGTATGTTTGTACGCTTTCATTGTTGCCCGATGTGACGGTTGCTTGGTATGACGGTTGCTTGGTAAACGATACCCTTGGCTAGGCACTGATTATCTAAAGGGCACTCTGCCTTCTTTCTACAATTGCACAGGTTTTGGCTGGGGTCTTCTGTGTTTGGCTTTATCAGATTCTTGTTGTGCGCGCTAATAATTGATTTCACGTTGGGCATGCAGCTGTATGACAGCTTAAGGGTGTTGCGATTGAATATGGCGTGCAGGACGTGGCGCCTAGGGAAACATTCCCTCACGATTTTCAGAAACTCTCTTCCTAGGTTGGTTTTTACTTTGGCGTCAAATGGAGGGTTGAACCAGGTGATGTTTCTAGTTCGTTTTCGCCGTCTTTTATTTCTTCGATCTTTCGGGGCGAAGTGTAGCTTGTACTCGTAGCCACTTTTTTTCAGGGCCGCTTGGTATGGTGGAGCTGCATTGTTGAATTCCCTCTCATCGGATGATATGTCTGACAGCCTTTGGTTTATGCTTTCTGGGATACGTTTCAGTATTTCGGGCGGGTGGTTACTCTTTGCGTGGACGTATGAGGGTGTGTTACCAGGTTTCATGTACGGTTGGTGTTTGCCATTGTTGAGGTTCAGTGTCACGTCCAGATAATTGATTACTTTCTTGTTCGCTTCGATGGTTATTTTCAATCCTTTCTCACTGAACACGGCGCATATTTTCTTCTTTGCTGTTTCGACCATTTGTGGAGTATCATGAGAGACAGCTAGACCATCATCTCTATACAGTCCAATATCGTTGCCGCAGATGGGTTTCAAATGTGTTAGCATGTAGACAACTATAAGCTCACATGTTTCGGCGCCATCGTAGGAGCCCATGGTCACATCAAATAAGCCACTTTTCTTTACCCAAGGGGTTTCTCCACTGTAAAGCAGGTTTTGTTTTGCATGCGTAATTATGTTTATTTTATATATATATATAAAACGTAGCAATAAAACGATGAACTGAAATTTTACTACCATTGATCATTATTATATATATATATATTTTTTTTTTTTTTCCAGCAAAGGCAAGACCTGGCCAAGTTGACAAGCAAAGAGCAATTTGTCTTTACTCTAGTGAGACTAAGAAGATGTCCTAGTTTGGAAATGCTATGTGATGTATTTGGCATTACCACAGGAACTGGGAGTAAAATATTTATAGCATGGATTTTATTTCTAGAAAAGGAATTGAGTTTTCTTTTACCCTTCTCAACTAAAGAGGAATTGAATGGGGTGCCTAAACCGAATTGCTTCAAAAAGAAGTCCTTAAATAATTTAAGAGCAATAATAGATTGCACTGAATTCTATGTTGAAAAACCTTGTAAGCCATCCAGCCAAAGATCTACCTACAGTCAATACAAGTCTGCAAACACATTTAAGTTACTTGTTTCAATGTCTCCTATTTTGCATTTCAACTTTGTGTCGCAATTATACAGTGGAAGTATCAGTGACAAGGAGATTGTGAATGTTAGTGGTTTTCTAGAAAAATTACAGCCAGGTGATGCTGTAATGGCTGATAAAGGCTTTAACGTACAGGATTATCTAGCATTACATGAGACTGTACTAATTGCACCCCCAATCATGCGGAAAAATAATGTTTCTGCGCGAGCATCAACTGCAACTAGACGAGTTGCAACTGCAAGGGTTCATATCGAAAGTATTATAAAACGACTGAAGTCGTTTAATTTTATTAGGGGGTTATTCCACTTACATTTAAGCCATACATTGGCTCGGCTGTAACTGTCTGTGCAATACTTGTAAATTTGCAGCCACCAATAATTAAAGCATGTTAATTAAACAAAAGACAAGCAGATCACAGTGCACTGCCTGTACAGCCACAATTGCCTTTGTTATTTATTTACAAATAAAGCCTCTAAAAAGGCCCTGGTCAATGTTCTCTTGGTTTCAGCATCTTTTGGATCAAACCACTGATGTTCAGCATTGACATATCCATTTGATCACTTTCATACTCCTTTAGATCCTATGGAATAGTACAACATGAATGTAATTACTTCAATCTGTGAAAACATTATCGAAAGAACTGGGATTTATGAAACACATAATTGTTATCATTTTTGAGATTTCACATGCTAATGCAAAAATGCCTTTAACTGTGGCAGAAAGAGTTCGAATCACAGACAAAAAGTCAAAGAAAATGCAGAAAAGCATGAAGCACATAAAGAAAAAGACAAACTTAGGAAAAGGGAAAGTAGGAAGAAATCTGTTGATCCAGGAAAAGCTGAACTTGAAAGAAAGAAGTGCAGGGAAAGAGTGCGATTGCACAGGCTTAAGAAAAAGTTGTCTGCCTCACATGTACAAGATCCTGGTGACACTCATGTAAGATATGCTTACAAAACTCCACAAGCACTGGGTAAAGCAGTACACAAAGTTTCACCATTACTTCCAAATAGCCCAAGGAAGCGAAAAGCTGTAATAGAAAAGATTGCAAAGTCACATGGACTTTCACTTTCAAGTAAACACCAGAAGTCCACTGGCAACAAGTGCATTGCCAAGTCCACCGTAGACTGTGTTCAAGAATTTTACTACCGAGATTCCATTTCTCGACAAGCACCAGGGCTTAAAGACTATGTTATCATTAAAGAGAATGGGAAGAAGTTGAAACTACAAAAGAGGCACTTGATGTGGTCACTGAAAGAGACTTTTGGACTGTTTCAGAAAGAGAACCCTCAGGTAAAGATTTGCTTCACCAAATTCTGCTCTCTTAGACCAAAGAATGTTTTGCTGCAAGCATTCATGCCACGGCAGGTTTGTCTCTGCCAGTATCATGACAACGTGAAGTTGCTTTGTGAATGTCTCACAAAAGAAATCCAAAGTTTCCCTTCCTACTCTGCAGCATTTGTTGATAACTTTGTCTGTGATAGCGATAAAGAAGAATGCATGATGGGCAAATGTGGTTCATGTCCAGCCTGGCTTGATGCAGTCAAGGAAGATGCTGCTCTGGATGAAATTGTTCAGTGGCAACAATGGGAGAGAGTGTCTCATCAAGTTCAGTCTAAACAAGGCAAACCCAAACTGGTGAAGAAGATGGAGAAAGTCACCAAAGAGGGTACTGTTGAAGAAGCCTTGCATTCTCTTCAAAGTAAAATGCCTTCATTCTTGGAGCATGTTTTCATAAAGAGGAAACAAGCAGAATTTTTTGAAAAATGCACAGCTCAAATGCAACCAGATGAAGCTGTTGTCCAAGTTGACTTTGCTGAAAATTATACCTGTCAGCATCAAGATGAAATTCAAGCAGCTCATTGGAGTCAACCACAGGTTACAATCTTTACTGTTGCAATTTGGACTAAAGATTCGGATGACAACACAAAGTGCAGTTCACATGTTATAGTGAGTGATGACCTCGACCATGACAAGAAATCAGTTACTGTTTTTATGGATATTGTGGTAAACAATTTTGTCAAGAAAAATTTTCCACAGGTTAAAGTTGTCAACATCTTTTCGGATGGGCCCACCCCCAATTTAAAAAACAAGTCCAGGCTGCTTCTAACCCGACGAGTGGTCGGGTTAGAAGCAGCCTGGACTTGAAAAATAAATTGGGGGTGGGCCCATCCGAAAAGATGTTGACAACTTTAACCTGTGGAAAATTTTTCTTGACAAAATTGTTTACCACAATATCCATAAAAACAGTAACTGATTTCTTGTCATGGTCGAGGTCATCACTCACTATAACATGTGAACTGCACTTTGTGTTGTCATCCGAATCTTTAGTCCAAATTGCAACAGTAAAGATTGTAACCTGTGGTTGACTCCAATGAGCTGCTTGAATTTCATCTTGATGCTGACAGGTATAATTTTCAGCAAAGTCAACTTGGACAACAGCTTCATCTGGTTGCATTTGAGCTGTGCATTTTTCAAAAAATTCTGCTTGTTTCCTCTTTATGAAAACATGCTCCAAGAATGAAGGCATTTTACTTTGAAGAGAATGCAAGGCTTCTTCAACAGTACCCTCTTTGGTGACTTTCTCCATCTTCTCACCAGTTTGGGTTTGCCTTGTTTAGACTGAACTTGATGAGACACTCTCTCCCATTGTTGCCACTGAACAATTTCATCCAGAGCAGCATCTTCCTTGACTGCATCAAGCCAGGCTGGACATGAACCACATTTGCCCATCATGCATTCTTCTTTATCGCTATCACAGACAAAGTTATCAACAAATGCTGCAGAGTAGGAAGGGAAACTTTGGATTTCTTTTGTGAGACATTCACAAAGCAACTTCACGTTGTCATGATACTGGCAGAGACAAACCTGCCGTGGCATGAATGCTTGCAGCAAAACATTCTTTGGTCTAAGAGAGCAGAATTTGGTGAAGCAAATCTTTACCTGAGGGTTCTCTTTCTGAAACAGTCCAAAAGTCTCTTTCAGTGACCACATCAAGTGCCTCTTTTGTAGTTTCAACTTCTTCCCATTCTCTTTAATGATAACATAGTCTTTAAGCCCTGGTGCTTGTCGAGAAATGGAATCTCGGTAGTAAAATTCTTGAACACAGTCTACGGTGGACTTGGCAATGCACTTGTTGCCAGTGGACTTCTGGTGTTTACTTGAAAGTGAAAGTCCATGTGACTTTGCAATCTTTTCTATTACAGCTTTTCGCTTCCTTGGGCTATTTGGAAGTAATGGTGAAACTTTGTGTACTGCTTTACCCAGTGCTTGTGGAGTTTTGTAAGCATATCTTACATGAGTGTCACCAGGATCTTGTACATGTGAGGCAGACAACTTTTTCTTAAGCCTGTGCAATCGCACTCTTTCCCTGCACTTCTTTCTTTCAAGTTCAGCTTTTCCTGGATCAACAGATTTCTTCCTACTTTCCCTTTTCCTAAGTTTGTCTTTTTCTTTATGTGCTTCATGCTTTTCTGCATTTTCTTTGACTTTTTGTCTGTGATTCGAACTCTTTCTGCCACAGTTAAAGGCATTTTTGCATTAGCATGTGAAATCTCAAAAATGATAACAATTATGTGTTTCATAAATCCCAGTTCTTTCGATAATGCTTTCACAGATTGAAGTAATTACATTCATGTTGTACTATTCCATAGGATCTAAAGGAGTATGAAAGTGATCAAATGGATATGTCAATGCTGAACATCAGTGGTTTGATCCAAAAGATGCTGAAACCAAGAGAACATTGACCAGGGCCTTTTTAGAGGCTTTATTTGTAAATAAATAACAAAGGCAATTGTGGCTGTACAGGCAGTGCACTGTGATCTGCTTGTCTTTTGTTTAATTAACATGCTTTAATTATTGGTGGCTGCAAATTTACAAGTATTGCACAGACAGTTACAGCCGAGCCAATGTATGGCTTAAATGTAAGTGGAATAACCCCCTAATAAAATTAAACGACTTCAGTCGTTTTATAATACTTTCGATATGAACCCTTGCAGTTGCAACTCGTCTAGTTGCAGTTGATGCTCGCGCAGAAACATTATTTTTCCGCATGATTGGGGGTGCAATTAGTACAGTCTCATGTAATGCTAGATAATCCTGTACGTTAAAGCCTTTATCAGCCATTACAGCATCACCTGGCTGTAATTTTTCTAGAAAACCACTAACATTCACAATCTCCTTGTCACTGATACTTCCACTGTATAATTGCGACACAAAGTTGAAATGCAAAATAGGAGACATTGAAACAAGTAACTTAAATGTGTTTGCAGACTTGTATTGACTGTAGGTAGATCTTTGGCTGGATGGCTTACAAGGTTTTTCAACATAGAATTCAGTGCAATCTATTATTGCTCTTAAATTATTTAAGGACTTCTTTTTGAAGCAATTCGGTTTAGGCACCCCATTCAATTCCTCTTTAGTTGAGAAGGGTAAAAGAAAACTCAATTCCTTTTCTAGAAATAAAATCCATGTTATAAATATTTTACTCCCAGTTCCTGTGGTAATGCCAAATACATCACATAGCATTTCCAAACTAGGATATCTTCTTAGTCTCACTAGAGTAAAGACAAATTGCTCTTTGCTTGTCAAACTTGGCCAGGTCTTGCCTTTGCTGGAAAAAAAAAAAAAATATATATATATATAATAATGATCAATGGTAGTAAAATTTCAGTTCATCGTTTTATTGCTACGTTTTATATATATATATAAAATAAACATAATTACGCATGCAAAACAAAACCTGCTTTACAGTGGAGAAACCCCTTGGGTAAAGAAAAGTGGCTTATTTGATGTGACCATGGGCTCCTACGATGGCGCCGAAACATGTGAGCTTATAGTTGTCTACATGCTAACACATTTGAAACCCATCTGCGGCAACGATATTGGACTGTATAGAGATGATGGTCTAGCTGTCTCTCATGATACTCCACAAATGGTCGAAACAGCAAAGAAGAAAATATGCGCCGTGTTCAGTGAGAAAGGATTGAAAATAACCATCGAAGCGAACAAGAAAGTAATCAATTATCTGGACGTGACACTGAACCTCAACAATGGCAAACACCAACCGTACATGAAACCTGGTAACACACCCTCATACGTCCACGCAAAGAGTAACCACCCGCCCGAAATACTGAAAACGTATCCCAGAAAGCATAAACCAAAGGCTGTCAGACATATCATCCGATGAGAGGGAATTCAACAATGCAGCTCCACCATACCAAGCGGCCCTGAAAAAAAGTGGCTACGAGTACAAGCTACACTTCGCCCCGAAAGATCGAAGAAATAAAAGACGGCGAAAACGAACTAGAAACATCACCTGGTTCAACCCTCCATTTGACGCCAAAGTAAAAACCAACCTAGGAAGAGAGTTTCTGAAAATCGTGAGGGAATGTTTCCCTAGGCGCCACGTCCTGCACGCCATATTCAATCGCAACACCCTTAAGCTGTCATACAGCTGCATGCCCAACGTGAAATCAATTATTAGCGCGCACAACAAGAATCTGATAAAGCCAAACACAGAAGACCCCAGCCAAAACCTGTGCAATTGTAGAAAGAAGGCAGAGTGCCCTTTAGATAATCAGTGCCTAGCCAAGGGTATCGTTTACCAAGCAACCGTCATACCAAGCAACCGTCACATCGGGCAACAATGAAAGCGTACAAACATACGTAGGGCTCACTGACACCACTTTCAAGGCCAGACTCGCAAATCACAAACAATCATTTATCAAGGAAAACCAAGGGAATCAAAACCGAGCTGAGTAAACACATATGGCATTTAAAGGAAGAAGGAGCTAACTATCAAGTAACATGGAAGATCCTGGGAAAGGCGAGAGCATATACGAACGTAACAAAAACATGCAATCTGTGTAACTTAGAAAAGTTCTTTATTATCTGTCACAGCGATCTTGCATCCCTGAACAAAAGATCAGAATTGATTAGCACATGTAGGCACGCAAGAAAATTTCTTATAAAGAACGGATAGTGTGATGACAAGCATTTAAGTTACGCTACGCACGAACGATCTTGTAAATGCTTATGATAGCGATCTTGTGAATGCTTGTGATAGCGTGTTTGTGGACACTACACTAGACCTCGTGATTTTTTTGTACGCACGCATGTGGAAGGATGACCATTTATAAATACTGCAGGCAACTCACAGTTTAATTAAAATGCCCTGAAGAGTGGAAGCCTAAAGCCTCCACGAAACAGGCCTGTAGGCAAATGTCAAACGACTAGTCCCATTCATTGAACTATTGTAACGCCCCCCCACTTGTGGGTGTAGAGCACTCTTCGTAAGATAAACTTGGACATCATAAGGTATATATATATATATATATATATATATATATATATATATATATATATATATATATATATATATATATATAATATAACTAACTGCAGACAGTACTGTTTCGGCCTTCTGGGCCTCATCAGTGCAGTGCTGATGCTAGGATGGAGGCGAAACCCATAAGGTCACCCCAACAATCCCACACTTGTGGTATCGTCTAAGCCATGCCAGAGTATATGTAGATATGTGTATGATATGTATACCACTGTTAATTTTGTTTAAAATAAGGAGTACAGAAGGCTACAGGTTGAATCCCAACATCTTGTTAGAAGCCATTTCTGTTACAAAACCTAATGGCAAAATCAATACTTCAACAGTAAACAGAAAATATAGATAAAACATTGTATGACAACCTAATAATAACCTTCAAGTACTTTCCTGGATCTTCCTGACTTGGATTTTCGTGAACCCTTCCACATGTTCATGTGTTGACTCTTTTCTTCAATTTCACTGAAAACCAGCTCAAGGCATTCTTTTGTCATACCTATAATATTAGTAGGAAATATATTTGGTATTGAAAAAAAAGTGACACAAATAATTAAGCTGTACTATGATAGAAAGGCTAGGGGTATAGATGCTTAACTCAAGTCGCTGCGCTTGATTGTGACTTGTTTACAATATAATTGCATACCTGTGTAGTGGTAGGTTTTCTTTGGGTCCATTACTTTCTCCATGAATAACACTCTTCATCAACTCATCCCTACCTGAAGTCTGATTTAATAAGGGAATGTATAAGAGCAGAACTACGTGATTATTTTAGAAGTTTATGTCATATTACTACTAGCTAGTTACGAAAAAGGAAAAGTGGAAACAGCGAGGAGAATAAATATTCAGTTTTTAATAGCGTTTCACTGACTTGCGTGCTGCGATCTTCTACTTCGTTTTCATCAGTCTTTGTGTTGATTTGAGACTCGATCGGTTGCTCATCAGGAAACTCGTCGCGCTCTTCCGGTTTAATTCTTGCATGCTTTCCTCATAAGGCTCTCCTGAACTCACAACTGGCTCTGAGCTCAGATCTAAAAGAGTTATGGCGGCGGAACGTTCTTCTTCAGATTTGCCAGTATGGCGATTAAGCGTCAGTAGGGTTTTAGCCACTGATTGTTCCAGACAAATTTTCTTGCTTCTCGCTTTGTGTGCCTCTCGATCGCTTGATGCCTTTCGTTTCCGATTCAGCCGCGACACCTAGGCACGGTATAAAATATTACTACAAACGACAAACGGTGTTATAAAAGCAAAATTAAATAAGCTTACCCTTTCTTTACTAGCAACGGCTGATATAGGATCGGGATCCTCTTTTGTTGGACCATTTCCACCGACAAAATGTAGACTACAAATGGAACTGTCTTTCGTGCACACGAAAGAGTCGCCGTGGTGACATGCTTGTATCCACTTTTGCCTTCGTCGTGACCATTTTGTCAGAACACTACTTATCGAACATGTGTGGTTGACTAGAATGTCCGAACTTTCCCAGTTTGTTTACGTCCCAAGTCACGTGACACTACACGTGAAATCTAGCGCCTAAACGGTGAATTACACACCCATGCGATTGCGTGCCAATTACGTGACAAATAGGCACGCTGAGAACCAATCATGATTTATTTTCGTGAACTAAGGTTTGTGTTCAAGATTTAACTCAACCCAAGTTTAGATCTAGATCAATATCCTGACCTAGTGATGAGCTGTACTTTAAATCCAAAATTATTTACTATTAGAATATCCAAAAAAAATCCAACTGGTTGATTCAGGTGCCAATTTTAATCAAACCAAAAAAATTACTTCTTGCAAAATATTTTAAAAGTGATAGGGACAAATGGATTGGCATGTAATAACAACTTAGTGTCAGAACTGTAAAGTTGTTAAATGCTTTAATGGTTAAAAATGTGCATGAAATATTGATCATTTTTTATCTGTAGGTTGTTTTGAAGTCCAAGTTTACAAACCACATCACAAATGAAAGAAAAAAATCGATTTGGGAGAACATCACATCGACAGTGAACGCTCTTAATTGCGGTGAAAGGAAAACAGTGGAGCAAGTAAGAAGTTCAACTTAACATATAACACAGTAATTATAATCTGGGTTCTGACATTACTTCTGACAAGGCAAAGATTATACAGTATTGTGCAAAAGTAATGCAAGCGAAATGCGCGAATTTCGTTCTTTGTTGCCCCGAACTTTCGCGCGAAAGTTCGTGTAAAATATCGAACGTAACTTCGCGGCGTTTTGAACGCATTTTCGTGGAACAAAGAGCGATATATCCAAGAACTTTCGTTGCCTCAACGACAATTCGAGTTACTTCGCTAGCCAAGACACGAAATTTCGCTAGACACTCAACAATAGTTTAGCAGCATTCGGGTAACTCTTCTTCGTGATCAACTGGTTATGTAACTTACACGAAATATATCTTTGTTTTTCATTCATGACTGTGCTTTTAATCGAAGCTGATAACTTATGAGTGGTAACTTTCAATTGTTACATGTGTAAAGAAGTCACACAGCTAACATACAGAGGGTAGAAATGCTATTTGCGAAGAGTTTTAAGCAATTCGCTGGCTTTGCTCAAGTTGAGAAACGGTGCGACATACTGAAACACACTGTGAACAGATTTCTGAGCGACTTACCATTCTCGTAAGGTCAGCAACCTCTGTTTGTTCCACAGAAAACCAAAATATCAGGAGTTACGTGGCTCATGTCCGCAAAAGCAAAAACTTCACATGTTTGATGGTTTGTTATGAACGTTTCCACGTCGATGAACATTTTGAGTCGATGCAAATCGCTCGTAAGACCATGTGCTTTTGTTGATTCGATCCCAGTTCCCTTGCATTTTAACTTGCCTGACTGCGTCACACAGTCGTATTTCCGGTCGTTGCTTTGTCTCCGTCATGCCGGCAGAGACGAACGCATCGGTCAGAAATACGAGTGTTATTCAGTTCTGAGTTTTCAGTATTTGTAGACTGGGGACTGTGGACTGTGGTGCCAAAGTCTTAAATTGTACAATGAACCTCTGGTGCTTGAACCTCAAACTCACTCACAATTCGAATCAGCGGAACTAGATGAGAGCTCTTGTATACCCGGCTATTGTATACTATTGTGTGGTGTATATTTCATTGTTCAGCTTGGTCCGTCCAGCTTAGTTACCCCGCTATAACGAATATTTTTGCTGTTAACCAGGTAATTTGTTATAACAAGGTCTTTGCTAAAACGAAGACACTGCTATAACGAACATTTTTTTTGGTACTGTGGCACTTTGTTATAACGGGTTTCCACTGTACATTAATTTTCAAAACTAAAACGAAAATCTTAAAATGAGCTTTTAATCTGAGCGGGTTTGCTTTTCCCTTTTTCTTATTTTGGCTTAGTTACCTTATAATATTGCAATTCGCAATGACTATACAAACTGCCAATTCAAAAAGCCTAGAGTAAATACATCAATATTGATAGCTTTGCAGGTCCGCCAGAACGCGGTCGATTTGCCACAGAGCGGTAATCTGAAGCTTCTTGATGATTCGTGTAACAATTGAAAAGCTGACGACCAAACCTTTGTTTTTTATGGACCTCAATATCCCAACTGGGGGAGACCTTGTTTGTCAAGGAGCTCAATTCGAGTTCTCGTATAATTCGAGACTTTCGGCATGATTACAAGTGCTTGAAAGCGAATAACCTTACTTGAAGTGTGTTGCCTGCTCGCTATTCACAACGTGTCGCTATGGTAACAAACAACACCGCCTTCATGGGGACTGGGGTGAGCAGGAAAAATCGTTTTGTTTTATACAATGTACATGGCATTCACGCAACAGCTTTTCGCTCGAATCAACTTGTTTAACAAAACAAACAGTATTGCTTTTTACTTTTGGGATCAAGCCCACTCTTGAGTACTTCTTGGAGACTAAAAAGGTAAGTTGTTAACAGAAGTTGATCGATTAATTTACAGCTTGAATAAGGAAATGCTCTTTTGCCAAGTTTCATGCCAGCACAACAGAGAAATCGAGAATGAGTTTCATATTTTCTTCACCGGAACTTTGCTCGAAAGCACTCAAATCTTCCCAGGAAAGTTCGCTACGAACTTTCACGAGGAGCGAATTGTCGCGCGAAAGATCGCAGCAAACTACCGTGCACTGTGAAATATCGCTCAAATAGGTGTCGCGAAAGTGCGGCAAACTAGCTATCGCGATTTGTCGAAGAAATATCGCGTGGAGCGAAATTTCTTCGAAAAGCTCCGAAAAGCCAGGAATTTCGACGAAGTTCGTTTGCATTACTTTTGCACAATACTGTAATTAATTTGTTTCACTAACAGCAAAAACAATAATCAGGAATGGTATAATGTGGTATAATTTTTTGGATATAATTTGAAGTAAAAACTCTTTGAAGCATACTGTTTTACAATAATATTGTATATGGGCAATTTCACCG
>JAHPZR010037933.1:5000-41119 GCA_019787425.1 Platygyra sinensis | reverse complement strand
AAAAGCTTACGCGACAATGTCGAAAGTTTTCATGGGTAATGGTGCTTTTACGGTTGCTTAAGTGAACCTCATGATGTTTCAGTGTGGTGGAAGGAAACAGCACAAACACGTGTATTCGTGCTTTCTCCTTCCTTGTTGGTAAATCGCCTTGAACCTCAATCAAGCAAAGCCAAACGCTCACTACAGAGCCCATAATACCAATCGACATTGTCGCGTAAGCTTTTACACCTTTGTGGGACAACCTTTGTCGAAACAGCTGTATACAATAAACAAATTGCTGCATAGAAAGTGCTTTGTACGGATTTTTATTCACTCGTTGCACAAAAGAACGAACGAGTGAGCGCAGTTGAGCGAACGTAATAAAAAACAAATTCGCTTTCCCGTTCAGCAACAAGCGGACAAGCTAAAATACAATACGGGGAATTCGTATTTAAAACACAAAGTGTGAAATCTTTTCGCTTGTCCATAACGGCGCTTCGCGCTGTGAAAAGACAAATTCGGGCTCTGTTGACTTGCGATGTTTGTAGAAATGTTGAATGTTCCTTCTTGAATACTCGCCCTTGAAAAAGAGATAAGACTTGCTGTGGTGACTGTTGGCTGAAGCTGAAGTGCTAACGATCAAGATGTTGGATTTATTCTGCTACTGTTTCCGAAAGTGAACTAAAATGGGAAGCCGAAGCCATGTTTTTTAAGGGAGGGGTTCACGGTTCTGCGCATGTGTTAGTCCTGTCACGAGCCTATTTTTTTGTAACCAATCAGTCGCGAGGGTATCCGGTCGTTTCGCTACAAAACCGTTTCGCTGCAAGTCGCTACAAGTCGATTCGCTACAAGTCAAAGTCGATTCGCTACACATCGCAAGTTGATTCGCTACAAATATTAAGTCGGTTCGCTGCAATCTCCAAAAAGATATGTTAAGGAATAGAGCATACAGATACCAAGGAATCTGAGAAGATTAACACAAAGTAAAACAAACGATGGAAATAAACCGTACCCAAGCCTCATCCGTATTTTAAGAGCACGAAAACGAGACCGATACGAGTTCCTCTTTCTCTCTGTTTTATGAAGTTTATTTATCATTTAGCATTAAAAGACCTGAACAGACACACCAATTCCAGGTTATTACAAACAGAAATGTAATGAAAAGTGTGGTCTATCATTATAACGGACCAATGAGGGAACATCAGATTTTCTTGAGCGCGGGTGGGCTTTTTAAGGACGTTCGCGCGAAAATTTTCCAGTCGATAGAATTTTTTTAAATTTTTACTGCAGGCAGATAATAAGTTACTTACCTCAATTTAACAAGCATGATATTTGGATCCTACTCCGTGTGTCAGAAAGGAAGTTGCGACGCATCCAGCGAAAAAAGTACCGTGACCTGCAAATGAGGATCTTCCAACTCTGGGATGAATTTAACGCTCCCAGAGCCCCTATTCCTTTCGTAGCGATCAAAAGAAAGTAAGAGGGCTCTGGGGGCGAGATTGAGAGATCGAGTGGAAACTCGAGGGTTTATTCATACAGGCTCGATAGAGGCAAATGGAAAAATGGAAAAATTTATAGCCAAATTGTTAGAGTATTCGAACTTTAAAGTTACTGTGACGGCTGTTTTATGGCGTGCCCATCTCTTGTGAAAAATGTTTATCGAGTTGAACAACTGTAGCGAATCGACTTTATACTTGTAGCGAATCGACTTTATATTTGTAGCGAATCGACTTTCGTGTGTAGCGAATCGACTTTGGCTTGTAGCGAATCGACTTGTAGCGAAACGGTTTTGCAGCGAAACGACCGCAAGCCGTCGCGAGTAGACTTCCGCGTGAATTTTGCGTTCGTGAATAGAGGTTACGCCGTCGTGACAGCTGTGTTCCGTGTTATCGAGTTCTTCGCTTTTGATAGTGAGATTTCATCGCTGTGGAAAAGGAATGTCTCCAGACGATACTGCCACAGAAAGTTGCAAGTGTAACGGCGTGTGTTCCAGAAACGATGGAAGTAAAACGCGTGGCGGATTCTGCACCGAAAGATGCAAATGCCTTGCGACCGGCAAAAATTGCCAGAATCAGTTAGGGTTTTTACTTTCTTTTTCCACTTACTTCTTACTTCAGTTGCTTCCGTCGTATTCCGAATAATTGAACTAAAATGAATGAACATTCTAATGTATTTTAGGCGATTTCATTGAATCGTACCGAAAAACCAAAAAGAAAATTTGTAACTCGACTCTCGAATCTCGCCATCTCCAGTGACAGCAAACGTGCTGCGAAGTCTGAGTCGTTGTTGAAGCAACTTCTCCTTTTCAAGAATTTCCACCTATTGTGGATCCACCTGAGAAGCCAAACCCGACATCATTGCTCCGTTCCAGATCGATCGATTGAGTTTGTCGACCTCCAGAGCCTCGAGAGATCGTCCTGCCGGTCTGCCACGACGTCGCTTTCGCGACTCCATAGCATATCACGATGTTGATTTGAAAAAATTATGGCTTTGAACCAACCTTTCTAAGTATTAAGTATATAATAGATTAAATAATAGATGGAAGAGTTCACGTATATCGAAAATGACGGTAGATGACCAACTTTTGCGGTGGATTTCAACGGATTGTCATGAAGGTCGACAATCGCCAATTTCTCTTCGTCCCGTATGATTTATTCTGAGCGAAGAACCGCGGTGCATGCGCATGGCGGTGAAACCCTCCCTTTAAAAAACAAACTTCAAGCGGGTGCTGATTTCAAGACCACGCTTCTGGGAATCCATTTGAATGCTTTGCTCTGATTGGCTAAGCGATTCTACTCTGGGCGATGATTGGTTATATTTTCACATGTGAAGAATGCTATACGCGAAGTTGAATGGACGTATCGCTTTTTTACATGTGAAAATATAGCACATATAGAATTCTATTTGCAGGGTTTATTACCTAAAATTTTCGCTATATATACAATAAATATGAAATAATTCATATTTGAACTGCGGTTGTAGATGGAAGTGAAGAATGATCATCGCAGTAAATTTTCCAATTTAAGTAATTGAAAACAAGAAACCTGAGAAAATCAGGGCTTCGCTCCTCGCGGGAAGATATGAACTCACTAAGTTGACCACGCTCCCATTGGTGTGGCTTCATAGCTCAGTTGGTAGAGCACCCCACCGGTATCACGGAGGTCACGGGATCGAACCCTGTTGAAGCCCTGATTTTTTCAGGCTTCTTTCCAATTGATTAAATTGGAAAATTTACTGCGATGATCATTCTTCACTTTCAATTTCTTTTATCGTTAATTAGCTAGCACTGTAGGTTATTTGGTTATTTTAGTTGGTTAGAAATACATTACTCATTTTATTTAAATATCATTGTGTCGGACGTGTGAGTACACACACACTGCGCAGGTTTTTGATATTTAACTGTGTTGTTTGTTTTGTCTCATTTCTTTGCAGTATTTGTAGTTGACACTGGCAAACAGTGCTTTATTTGGGTGGGAGAGAAGGCTAGTGTTGATGAACGGCGTAAAGCCATGCAATATGCTCATGTAAGTAGGCCTATTTATATATGATTCTTTTCTATCTGTTTGTTTATGTACTATTTGTATTGTTTCGGGAGACATGGTGAACTTTAAATAGTTAATGCTCAGGACTCTGGATCGAATAATCCTGTTCAGGCATGGCAGGCCTCACTGTGTAAAATGTACAATGTCTAATGGCGAGTATGGACAGTAATAGTTCAGAGCTTGTTGTTGGGTTTTAGTCGTTGTTGTCATCTAATCTATTTTACAAATTGCGGCTGGGAACTACGACACTCTACACATAACTTGCTTCGTCAACACAGTAGAGACCTACCTGCAAAGGTCCGTGATTGGAGGCGTGAGAAGAATGGGTACTACAAAGCTCTCGGCCCTATATTTTTGTCATTGCACCACAAAACTAGCACCAGACTCACCACTGTTTACATCGCATGATAATAGCTACTTCCAGTTCATTAAATGCGGCTTGATAGCGAGGCCTACAGGCAAAAACAAGAGGAAAAAATAGACAAGCACATTCAATGTCCCTTATTGGAGTCCTCTCTATCTCGCTGCCAAGCTCTGAATTTTAATATGTCGAAAACAATCTATTGCAGCCGTGGTTACGAGGCAGCCATTAAAATCGAAAACTTCAAGCAGCAAGCATGTATCCAAATTAGCAGAAACCTGCCTTTGTTAAACAAAATTATGTTGAACTTGATGTGTACTAGTTTTGACAGTCGTTAACAATCGTCATATTAAAGTGAAGAATGATCATCGCAGCTATGTAGCCACATAGCTCAGTTGGTAGAGCATCGCACCGGTATCGCGGAGTTCACGGGTTCGAATCCTGTTGAAGCCCTGATTTTTTCAGGCTTCTTCTTTCCAATTGCTTAAATTGGAAATTAACTGCGATGATCATTCTTCACTTTCATCTACAACCGCAGTTTAAATATGAATTATTATATATATATACTTCACATCAATCGTCATATTATTATCCATTGCTTTGCTTAGAACTACTTGCTGACCACTAAGCATCCACTGGTCCCGGTGACTGTTGTGAAGGAGGGCCAATCCTCAAAGGACTTCGATGCTGTGTTTTGAAACTTCCAGCAAGGTAGGAACAATATAATCCCAACCCAACGTTACAAATTAAAGCAAACATATTTTTATCATTACCACTAGTGCAGTTCCCAGTAATTGTTTAGTTGTGTTTTTTTTTTTTGCTTACTTAGCTAAATATAAAGTTCGAGACTCTTCCAGTACAACCCAACCAATCGGTTAACATACTGGCTTACCAGACAGCAGGGGCTCTACCAAACTGGCCTTGATGTGCCTTACCGTTCTGCTCCAGTTCTGACTGGTTCATTATTTTACAGTTGTGTTTGGTCAGACATGATTACACTGTGGTTTATGGTAGTCCTTAGATTATCGTTCCAGTGTGCAGTTGTCTCGACGTTTTCTTTAATTACCTGTTCTCATCTTCAAAAATGATCAGTTTTCGTATCGTTCCTTCTGTCAATTGTCCATTACTGCCTATTCTTCATTGTTTAGTTACTGTAACTTTCACGACACCCATTCTCGAGAAAAAGAATTCGTAGGCAAGATTAAGGCCACTTTCAGCTTTCTTCCTTGAAGTGCCACCATGATTAAATTCACGCTCGATATCCACTTTTTTACATTTTCGTACACAATTGAGGTCTTTCCTAGATATCTTGCCTAATTTCAATCAGTTACGAACATTAGAACCCGTGGTTTTTGGACCTTTATTACCGAGAATTTACGGCTTGGTTGAGAATTTGAGAGTCATTTTCTCAAAAATACCACACGGGTTGAAATCATAATAACAATTAATGCAGAAAATTGCGCGAATACATGAACCAAAGTTTTTTTTCTTCTTTATGCGAATTACTACACTAATTGTTATTATAACTTCAAACCGTGTGGTATTTTGGAGAAAATGACGTATTTTTTTCAAATTCGTGCCAAGACTTTGAACAAGGATTATGGCGGACGTAAATTCTCGGAAATAAATATCCAAAAAAACATGAGTTTCTATGTTCGCAATAGATTGAAATTTGCCAAGATATCTAGGAAAGACCTGTTGTGTACGAAAATGTTAAAAAAAATGAATATCGAGCCTAATTTGATCATAGTAATTAACACTCAAAGTGTAAATTCAGTTCTGTACTATCGGTTCGTGTCTCAGTATGAATCAATGTGGTGTTAAAGTTTGCAGCAAATAAAAAATAACCATTTGACGTCAATTTTATTTTCAGCACGTTTTCAGGAGCTGAATTGACGACCAGACGATCACTGATCCTGTTCGATCATAACTTTCTATTTTCAGAGTACTTAAGAGATTTGTAAACGTGGGTTTATAGTAAGGTGTACTTGTTATAAATGTGATTGAGATACCTAGGTTTTCACTCGTAAGGGCTTTTGTAAGTTTTTTAAACGTTCAGTATATTCTTATATCAGATAACAAAAACCCTTTGTGCGCTGATACATTGAACTACTCCTTAACCAACTTGTTCGTAGAACGATCTCGTTTTTGTGCGAGTAAAACTTAGTTTAATGTTTGGTAAAAGGCAGTTCCTAATGTATATTTTAACGTTGTGATACCTAAATCTTCAACAGTTCATTGTACTGTGGTTCATTGTACCGTCTGTCACGCTGAATTAAAACTAAGGTGTAAAATAAAGGTGTATTGTCAGCCTAGTGTGGGTAGTTTTTACTGCATTATAACATAACTAAAGCAGAGCGCGCGCTTTCATTGGTTAATTCAGCGTCTATTTGTCCACGGGTGTTCGCTGCTGAGTGCTAATGTTTACATGGTTATGTTATAAAACAAATGGTAACGCCATAGCTGTACACTTTTGAGTTATGGACGCACTTGGGAGGTTTGCTAAGCACTCGAGAAGCTAGAGTCGCACTCGGCTATCACCTCGTGTGACTCTCTCTCGCTTAGCAACCTGCCACGTGCATCCATAACTCAATAGCGTTCGCTATGGCGTTTACTATTTTGTTGATCTGCCTCTTTGTGCCGGCGTAGTGCCGAGAAACTCCTTATACAGCAATGCGACTCCGACAATCCCGCTTTTTTGTAAAGTTGTTTAGCAACGGGTGATTTCTCTATGTACCATGCTAGCATAATTATTTTTAGTAGAATTCTACTAGTATACTGATGCAAATGCAGTAATCTGATTGGCTGAGCCATTGCACACTATCAGCCATTAGTAAAATCCAACGAGTGGTCTATTATCAATGCTGCGTTCTGATTGGTTGAGCTACTAGTAGGCTATTTGTTATAGCCCACTAGTAGCGAAAAGCACCGGCTTTGCAAATCAAAACAATGGCTTAAACTAGGAAAAGATGTTTTGCCTCGATATTTTTTTGACCAACTAGTTGGATTTTACTAAAACAATCATTCCTCTCGCCCTCATGGGCTCTGAGTCAATAGCCCATGAGGCCGAAGGCCGAATGGGCTATTGACTCAGAGCCCATTCGGGCGAGAGGAATAATTGTTAATTAGTGTGCAGTGGCTGGAACTCGTCTACGAAATGGCGACGTTTTTTCGTTTTGCCGAAAGTTTTGGAGGAAAATTTTAATGAAAGTGGATAACTAAAATCCCGAGAAGACTCAACGAAAGACATTTATGGTTTCTTGAAATTATCGAAAAAAATGATACGCGCGCGTACACACTTCAGTGCCGTTAAATGCCAATTCAATCCGGGCGATCTTTTTAAAGCGCAAAGTTTAATAATACGTCGAGAAATAATTGGAAACCGTTATTTGAAGTAAACTTTAGAAAGAATTCTACTAAAACAATTAGATTATTCGCTCTCGATTTCTATGAGGTGATAGTTGATAAGGCCTTCGGCCTCATCAACTATCACCTCATGGAAATCTCGAGCTGATAATCTGATTGTTAAATAGAGAAAACATACTTGCGTACAATTTGTACGATCTCGCCTTCATGGGAGGCGCCGTAGCCTCGGGTTAGTGCGCTCGTCTCCGGAGCGAGCGGTCCGGGTTCGAGCCTTGGCCGGGGACATTGTGCTGTGTTCTTGTGCAAGACACGGTACTCTTACAGTGCCTCTCTCCACCCAGGTGTATAAATGGGTACCGGCGAATTTAATGCTGGGGGTAACCCTGCGATGGACTGGCATCCCATCCAGGGGGGAGTAGAAATACTCCTAGTCGCTTCATGCTACAGAAACCGGGATAAGCTCCGGCCTGGTGTTCCACGATTGGCTCTTATGCAGACTTTACCCTTTTTTATTTGGCTGCAAACACGAAATGTGTAATATTTTCAAATAGCACGCCTATATAATACAGTGCTTGTTATGTACAGTAGTAATTGTATGCATTGTCTAGTATTTCTTAATTAATTCCAGTTAAAAGTAATAAGCTAATAATAGCTAATAAGCTAATAATTAATAGCTATTTAAGACTACGGACGGGTCGAACAGACTGGAAGCTGGGTACGAGATTATGCTGTTTGAATAAGGCTTTTTTTAAAATATATTATTATCAAAAGTAAAGTATTTTATTTCGAAATGAAGTCTAATGTACAAAGCATTCGCGAACTGCTTGCGTTGTTCTTCAAGTGCTTCTTCCAAGATTTGGGAAAACCCACCATTAATTACGCCCTATGTTGGGGGGTCAGTATTTTCTGGAGGGGGATTGTTGTCTAGAAACCGACCCACCAAGAAATTTCATTGCAAAATCGAAAACTGGACTGCTATAAAAATCACTCCAACCGAAAAGCAGCCGAAAGTAATGATCCAACCTCATATTGTCACAAACTTGAAACCACCAAGCCTGATGCTGCACCAAAAGAAGTGTACTTTTTATTTTATTTTCAGTCGAGGAACAACATTTTTCGTTTGAATCCGTTGCTTGATCTTTTCAGCTTACTATTAACCTTTCGACTGCCATATGTGAATGTTTCACAAAAACGGCTTGTAAATGTTCCAAATGCCTATATCAGGCCAGAACCCTCATTTGAGAACGCAAATTAATATTCCTCTCCACTTCGAGGCGATGATTCTATTATCCAAGTCGATTTTTTTGTTATTCGTGTAGAACAGAGCCAGTTTGCCCTTGAACAGACGTCGATTAACAAACGTCATGCTTTTACTATGCATCATGCATCAAGAGAGTGAATTGTGGAAGTTTTTCACCCAATCGAGTTCACCCCCAGCATTAACTCTCCGTGCTGATATTCTTGAAGATCTAGAAATGGTGTCTACGACTTTGACCAAACGGGCCAAATCCGACTGCAATGCAGCCTGGCTTTGGAGCATCAATTGAAAAAACTGAAAATCCTAACTCTCCTAATTTACCGGTGATGGGAAGCACCGGTTATCAAAATCACTCACCAATTTTAAAACCTGCTTCATGTTGCAGATTATCCAGTTAATTTTCTCCATACATCCTGCATAACTATTAGTCCTGATGATTTGTTTGAACATACAATCAAGGCATTAAGGTCGGCACACACGATGCGACTGGTCGCAGGGACCAGTCGCATCGTGTGAACTGGCCATTTTTGCTTCAAAATCTAGTCGCAGGAACCAACTTTAGTCCCTGCAACTAGTCCCACAAATTCAAACCAGTTTGAATTCGTGGGACTAGTCGCAGTTGGTCCCTGCGACCCGGGGTGGGGGAGGGGGGGGTACTTAACAAAGTTTTATACGGGGAGGCTCCGCCCTGAGGTCCAACCCCTTACCCTTTCATATACCATTTTGGCAGAAAAGGTACCCCTTTTATATACCTTTTATAGAAAAAAGATACCCCTCACCCCTCACCCCTCACCCCTCACCCCTCACCCCTCACCCCTCACACCTCACCCCTCACCCCTCACCCCTCACCCCTCACCCCTAACCCCACACCCCACACCCCCGAAATAGACCTGCCGATTTACATACAACGCTTCGGTTTCGGTTTGTTCGTTCGTAGCTTAGTAACCAGGCAATTGTTGACAGAAGTTGGGAGTACTGGGAACGATGCAGTTTACCACGCGTCAATCTCGGGCCCAGAGTTCTCCAATCTCGAGCCCAGAGTGCTCCGGCTCCTCGGTCAGCGGTGGGGTCCCCGTCGACCCTACCGCTGACCGCGGAGCCGGCGAACTCTGGGCTCGAGATTGAGAGTTCTCCGGCTCCTCGGTCAGCGGTGGGGTCGCCGACCCCAACGCTGACCGAGGAGCCGGAGAACTCTGGGCTCGAGATTGACCATGCGTATATTATTTTTCACTCGCTCGTTGAGGGATTGATTTCTATCGAAGTGAGCGGCCATCGGCGGCAATGTAAACAACTTTCTGGTGGAAAGAGATTCCCTGCCAAGTGACATTCGAGAAAGGCAACGTTAAACTGGTTAATATGAACAAAAACGGCTCTTTTAGCCATAGGAGCCACCAAACTCGCAAAAGCAAACGTACTGTGGTATCGTCTTGTGGAGTTCTTTTCATTTTGCTACACAGGTCTATTGAGATTGTAAAATTTTTGCTGAAAAGTGTTAATTTATGCAAATTTATGGCATGGTCTTCAGATGTTCTCGCAGATAAGCCGCATCCCTGATTTGATACGAAAATTGAGCAAAAAGGTGCGGCTTATACGCTGGTGTTTACGGTACCTATTTTAGGTAGTCTTATTCTCGTTTTCGTGTAGTGCTTAATAAATGAACTCATACAACCTCAAGGGGCGTCTATTCGAAAAATTATAATTAAAGGCCCTTTTAAATAAATAATAATAATAACAAATTGAAATTTATACCGCGCAGTTTGTATAAAAATATTCAACTGCGCCTTACAATAAATATTAAATTAAAAATAAAATAAAAGTTCAAAATTACAATTCTGAAATTCCATAAATAAATAGAATAATTCATCAATAATTAATTATAACAACTATAGTAACTAAATACCTAAATGACCGATTTCCCTACATTTTTATATACCTCAACTTGTAAAATCCATACCCTTTTTTATACCTGAAGCCTGAAAAAGGTACCCCTTTCGGGTGGAGCCTCCCCGTATAGGCCATTATAGGGAGTACCCCCCCCCCACCGGGGGGGCCCTGCGACTAGATTTTGTGGCAAAAATGGCCAGTTCACACGATGCGACTTGTCCATGCGACAGGGACTAGTCGCAGGGACTAGTCCGCATCGTGTGTGCCGACCTTTAATATAAAATACCGGCATGTACCTCAAAGAAATCTCTTTTGCATTGAAGTAACCTTCAGATAACATATAGTGAGCTAAAAAGAGTTTGCATTTGAGTCGAGGCACATTAATATCAGCTTACCAGTGGTCCACAAAATCAGGAAAAAACCGACACCGCTCACAATCCAAAGCTCCTGGGCGTTGCTAAGAAACAGCTCTTCCGGGCCAAAAACTGCACGCCGATTGGCCCGGACCTGACAAGGGAAAAGTGGAAATCGAAGTATTCAGCAAATCTGTTTTCCAGTTGAAATTGAAATGTTAGTTAAAAACGAAACAGAAGTTCGGACCAAACTCATGAGAAAGTATAGGCCAGGTTTAGAGACATCCTACCCTCCCCCTCCTCCCAGAGTCTACTAAACAGGAGAGCTCTGGAGTCGAGAACAGGTAAAGAAATCTACAGCTAAATGTTTTATTTATTAACTGTAATGAACCAATCCGATCGAGGATATTGGCTTTATTTGGATTGTTTTCTCACCGCTGGAATTACCCGTGCGAATTACTGTTTGTATAAACAGATAACGAACATAATCATCGAGAGACAATATCTAACAGCAAGAATTAATCTTTGAGGTGATGGCAGGCCTTGTAAAAGCGAAGAAGTTTCTTTGGAAAGACACAAACTTGGAATTTTTTGGAAGTGACTCTGAAAAACAAGTAAGTATTGAGAGCGTGATAGTTATCAAACTATACCGACGAGATGGTTCTGGATTCACCTGAGAATTAAGATCCATGCTAGTTTTAGGGCTACCGAACCTTTTCGAGTCATCCTCACGGACGCAGATGTCCTACTTTCTGAGTTTAATTGAAACGTTTTGGCGCAGAGGGGCTTGCACTGAAATAATTTATTTTTGCCGTACACCGACTCGACCTGAAAAGACACTAGCAAGATATTTCAGGCCACCTGCATGTTTTAATAATACATATGTCAATCACCAACTGATCTGTGTTTGTTCTCTACGAAATGGAAGTTATAATTGACGGTTACCGCTTCCCGTTGTAAATTTTTTATAAGGGAGGGGGTGAATAGGGGTATGTAAATCCGCCGATCCGCTCAAATTAATGGCTGAATCCGTCGATCCGCTCAAAAAATCAACTAAATCCGAATCCGCAGATTGTTTTTCGCGTTAGATGATACGCAAGTTACAAATCGACTTCAGTCCTTAAGTGATATTGTGTTTTAGCTTTGAGGATGACCATCAACGAAATATTTAGATAGCCAACGTCCAAATCTTGCAGATACGAGAAAAAAGAACAAACTTGTGGCCAATGCCATACTACTTCTACTCGGTTTTCACCAGTCATGTGATCAAAAGTAAAACTGAATCGTACCCAGTCAATGAATAAATATATCTTATTAGACGTTTTGTTGTGTAGTATCGCTGAGTATTTTTACGAGTTGTACCGTATTTTGGCGAGCCCGTAGGGCGAGTCAAAATACAAACAACGAGTAAAAATTCTCAGCGATACTACACAACAAAACGTCTAATAGTACATTTATTATCCAACAAGCCAAATTGGTATGTTTGCGCGAGCGAATTTCGTGGATATTTATTTACAGGAAATGCGCGACAGAAGTTTGCGGAGCGGAACGGAATTGGCGCGGGAAATCAGCTAACGGATTGGTCAACGGCAGGAAACCCTGTCTAACCGGTCCTCTGAAGTAGAAATACCACGTGATATTTGTACTCGTCTTAAGCGTTATTTGTACTCTGCGAAGTGCAGTTGGATAATAAAGTCAAGAATCTTGGATACCATAAACAACCTCGCCAAGAATCAGGTCGCTGTCTTTTTTGTTTGTTTGTTTGTTTATTCATCCGCGAGTTATTTGCAGAAGTGAGTCACCCAAATTTATAGTGAGCTTTGTATGGAGACGCCATGTTTGCGTCCTTCGGGGGGCACAAACATGGCGGCCGTAAGGTAACAGAAACATCTGTCACTGGGTTTTGCTATTTAAACGAAAAATTATTGCTTTAGAGATCCGACACATAGAAATAAATGCTTCTTCTAGTGCAAGCACTGTTTAGTTAGATAACTCTTTAGCTTCTTTTGACCTCCGCGATCGCGCGACAGCTTTCTTGGGCCGCGACTGTCATGTCACGCAACGGAAAAATTCAAACTTGCCCCATTACAATGAGAAGAACCCTGTCCAGCTAAAACATTGTGAAATGTCAAGTTCCTATAGGGTATTTTATCCGATGAAACTAAAACCTCAGAAGGAAGGGTAAATATTTAATTTTGAAATATGATCACGTCACATGAAAACCAAGAATAGCACACTTCAGTGAATATATCTGTTGACCGTTTCAGCACTTGTTAGTGATAAACTATAATATCAGAAATGTGTTGTTGATCCTGATTTGTCGCCAAAAACGTGTGGTAGTTCCTAATAGGAAAGTTGACAGTCTGTCAAGTTCCGGAATGTGTCAGCCTCCACCTTCCACTTCTCTTCGTCAGTACTTGAATCATACTCTGCAACCTCCACATCGACATTCTCGGGCTGGCTGTCAGCTGTGTCAACGTCAAAGTAGGCAATCGACAACTGGTCACAACTGAATGAAACCGGTCTCGGCAGCGGCATGTGCCCACGCGTTCATGATCGGATTTGACCTTTAACCGAAGATCTGAAAGATGAGAGGGACGCGGGTAGGAGGCAACTTTCATTACGGCCATCTCGAACCCGTCATGCTTAAGTGCTTCACTATTTCTACTCATTTTCTCCACTGCTAGCTACTGCGTGACATCCGGCACATAAAAAAGTAAGATGTCTGGGGGAACGTCAAGATCGACGATCCGAACCTCCTATTAAACAACCAAAATCCAAAATCCGGGCCCAAAAACTGGATAAAACCGTGATCCGCTGTGATCGTAGGATCCGCAGATCCGTTAAAATTTCGCTCTGAATCTAGAATCCGGGCTAAAATATTTACCAAATCCGCCGATCCGTAGACCTATTCACCCCCCTCTATAAGATTTAAAAGTTGTCCGATATATTTCGGTTTGTCAAAAATCCATTAGTGTTTAATTTTCAACAACATGACAAATGGAAAATTTAAAGTAATCAAGACAAATTGAGGATCATTTTGCTCAGCGTGAAAATTACACAACACCTTATTAGCTGCCTTACTGACAAATAAATTAAGAAAATATGGCGTGTGGAAATTATACAGAAAGAACGACGGTGAAATTTGCGGACTAAACGTGTCTAACTGTAAAGCTTTTTTGTAACACTGAAGTTTGAACCCTCCATCGCCGGGAACAGACAAATGCCACATTAATGATGGTTTGGTTGAAAGGACCTGTTACTAATGATCTTAAGTTGATAACGAAATGGAAGACCAAAGCATTGCTTGATGAAGACAATTTGCGTCGTTTATACTGATAACTCTTCGGAAAACATCTTTATAGATAAACGAATGAAGTCGGTCAACTTCAGGGGCGGATCCAGGATTTTTCTTAGGAGCGGGTGCACCTCTAAGGAATGACGTCACTGACCGGTGAGGTAAACAAATTTTAAAAGCGAATACAAAGAAGAAAGCTTCATTTCAGGGGAGGTGCGCACCCCCTACACCCTCCCCCTAGATCCGCCCCTAAACTTCAAGTCGGTAAAAGCGCTCCACGGTGTTAGTATTGTTATTACTGTACCTGAAAAGAATAAGAAGTTATAAAAGCAAAAAAAAACTATTATTACTGGCAGTAACTAAAGTAATAAACGACTCAAGCTACTTTTCCCATTACGTTTTCTAAAAAAAGATATCACATGGGTCAACAATGAACACGAAGAAAAATTTCTCCCTAAACTGATTTGGACTCTGCCAGTTTGACAAGCTTTTCATGTCCCTACGTGCGGACATGATACCCGAATGATCCACAATCCTTTAGCGCAAACTCGGCATGTTATAGCATTAGCGACGACTTCTTCGGGTAGTATTAAGTTAGGAAACTTCGAACTGTGCGAAAAAAATATATAGAAAAATAAATAAGTAAAATACAAATCACACACGGCAAACGCGGCACAACATATGACAATGGAAGGTTAGCCTGGTGAGCAAACTTGAAAATATTTTGAAATTACTTTGTGCCGAATGTTCGATTGCTTCAAGCATTGTCTCAATGACCCGATCATCTTCAAAACTTCTTACATATACAATTAAGAGATTCTGTAAGACGATAGAGTTAAGACTTTTTGAAAACACAGATTAAAGCAGTGCACAGACCCCGTGATCAGGATTAAGAAAGGGAAGGGGGTGCAACCGATGCCAAACAGCCAAAGTGAACTTTACTCTTGAAGTCTGATAGTCAGCCGGAATGACAGTTTGCATCCTTATCAGTCATCCAAAGCACTTTGAATAAATTCAGTTAACATTGACCTCCTCCAGTAGATCACGTTAGCGTTTTCAAGCTTTTGGACAAAGAGTTAAGAAATCGGTATACCCCAACCCCAAAATCGACAATTTTTCCAAATTTCAGTTTTTGATATTCCCGTATATATCTCATCGAGTTTTTTTTATTGCAGATACGTTTCGCGAAAAAAAGAATCCTTCTAGACATATTTGGAATCGATTTGTTTGTTGTTGAAGATGTCTTCAAAATAGAAAAGCGAAAGATCGTGTCCTTTTTCAAGTGCGAAGAAGACACCGAAACGGAAAACCTTTAAAAGTGTTTAAATAGGAGTGGGCCCGGCGAGGCGCTCGCTGCTAGTGATAACAGCTCATACTAACTACTAACTACTGCTAAACGTCCATTTACATTTGTCCTATATTCTCAAAATTACACGCGCTGTCGTGTTTTCTGAACAGCTTCGTGTCGCAGATGCTCCGTTTGAGGGCAGTTCGGCATTGTAAAATTGTTACATCTAGTGCGTCCAAAACTCGATCTGCGCGAGTGGAGAGGTGGAACAGAGAGCTTTGTTGGTATTGCCTGCTAGAAACAGCATTCGAGACGGCTTTGGGGGTTTGCGGGCCGCTTTGTAAATGCGAGCTCTGTTGTCAAAGTAAGAAGAGCCCCCACTCGATCAACAGGTAATTACTTTTCACACGTTTTGAGATCTCCCCATACCGGAAAACGCCCTAAAGTGTATTTTGCTTTATTTCTCAAAACTAAAATTTCAAAGAATGAGGTGCACGTTAGGCTTTGGTAGATTGTGCCCGAAAAAAAAGCATATTATGCTTTTAGCAGTGCTTATTTTTTTTAGAAATTATGCCAAAATTATGCTACTTTCTGAAAATTCTGCTCTCTGTCACCGAAGTTATGCTACTTGGATTTGAAGGAAAATGAAGATCACCAGTAGCTTAGCTCTATTAATTTTAACTTTAATCACTGAACATTCATATAGTCCACCAAGTCTTACAGACTTACAGTCTTACAGTAGCATCGCAAATACGCATATGCGCACCTTGAGATTGAAGCTTTCGGAACCGCACCGGAAGTGCTGGAAGTGCGATGTACTCGAGGACGACGCCATCTTTGACCATGGGCCTTGGCACAGACCTCAATATTTTCCAAAAACAATACAGAAATAAAATACAAACGGAAAAATTCTAGAACTATCATGTTTTTTTTCTCTGTTTTCAACCCATAAAAGCTCGGATTATGCTAGCAGTGCTAAACTGAAGTGAAAGCTCAAAATAATGCTCGTTTGCTAAATTATGCTTAAAATTATGCTAGCACAATCTACCAAAGACTAGTGCACGTTTCCAGTTCGTTTACAACGAGTTTTCATCCTTTTGCGCAAAAATTTGGCAAGAATCTTGTCTGATAATGTAGAAAAACAACTGCGTCCGGAAATTTTTAGTTTTAGCCTCCTTCAAAGGTAATGAGTGTTTAAGCAGATCTAATGTGTGTTTTATAAGAACTTAAAGTTTAAAAGCATATTAAAAACAAACCAGGCGAGTAATCAAAGTTCCCCAACCGATTTTTTTTATCAAGGTGTGAAGAAAACTTAGCGATGTCGCTCGCTTTCTCCCGGGGCTTTCTCCCGTTAAATTCTCACTTATAAACGAACTCAATTGGTGAAAATACATACTTTTGGAAAATGATCGCTGTTTTTGGAAAGTTTTTGTCATTTCTTTCCTTAAATCAGCTAATGATCGGAATCTACAACTCCTCAGCTTTCAGAAAATGTACACTTTATTGGGGTTTTTATGAAACGTGTGACCGTGAAACAGCGACAACGCGAGGTTGTCATTTGGGGTATACTGATACCTTTTGAGATAGATTAATCTAACCTTTATTCATTCAGAACCGTATAAAACACTTTCTAAAGAAATGAACTGCTTTGACTAATAAGCCCCAAGCTAAAGCAAAAGAACGCTAAATCAGTCCAGTACAATGCAATCCGCCGTTAAGTCTATGTTACGATATGCGGACTGCAACTGAAGACGTACGGTCGTCGTCTTGTAAAGCTGAGAGTGTACAACTTTTGGTGAAAAAAGCGTGCGTGTAAAATTGTATTCTTGATTTTAACATTATATTATTATTTTATTATATTTTTTAATATATATTCCTAATCCTTTAAAGCCACAAAATCCATCATTTTCATTCTTGTCTATACACTTTGTTCATAAATCTATACACGTTCAAACGACCAACCGTCTCACTGACTGACCGATTGACCGAATGTACGACTGACGGTTTGGCCGAGTGACCCAACAGACTAACCGACCGATTGACTGACTAACTTAGTAACGACTCATTTAAACACTATAACTAAAGGCGACTTAGTGGACGTGTCATCCTAATTCTTGCCTCTAGTCTTACATGCGCTCAGTCATTTGGAGCGCAGCACGAAAAAAGGCGAGCGAAAAAAAAAGGAGTGCAGTACTCCCGCGCCGGGTGTATTTTAATTTTTCGTTCGCCATTTTTCGCGTTGCGCTCCGACTAACTGAACCTCTGTAACAGGCTATCATGATCCATACTGCTACATAATCACGCTGACTTACTAAATTTATTCAGTAAATAGCACAATACATAGAAATGCCACATACCACTGAAATCCTAGTGTTCTATTTTGTATACGCTCTGTCCGCACTTGCACTTAGTGGGCTCCTTTTTATGCCCGTCTCTTGTTTTCTAAATTCGTGCATCTGAAAGGAGAAGAAAAAGGTCAACAGTCCAAAAAAGTGTGATATAGTCCACTGAAGTCTCTGACGTCCCTTGGATCGTGTTTTTGTTTAAATCGTCGCCAGAGATGCCAAGAAAGCCAGGAGAAATGGCGCCTGTATTGCCTGTAGTGACTCACCGCTACAAGCTATGAAAGTTACAAGCTGCCGCCTGTACAAGGCCGGGCGACTAGGCTATATGTGTGCTTTCTGCCCTGTTTTACATTATACATCAAAATAAAAGTTGTATTTCTTTTGGTTCGAACATAGACAACATAGCCGCTTTTAAATAGCGTTCTTTAGCAAGGGCTGTCACAGTATTCGGGGCTGCCTTGTGTGACGTGCATGATATGTTAATGATTAACAGCAGATAGAATTACAATATTTATGTAACTATCAACATCAGCGTGCTGTCGACCAATAACTGTAGTTCGCAAACGGCATTGATCGCTTCGCACTTTGCTACAGTGGGAACACCTTCACTTGTGATAGTGCAGTTTTCTTGGAAGTACGGTCTGAAGTAGAGAAATGGCAGGACTTAGAAAAGCTAAAAAGTTTGACTGGAAGGACTCAAATTTGGCACTGTTCGGTTCTGACACGGAGAAAAATGTAAGCTTTAGTTCCAAAATGGCTGCTGTTCTCCGGTGGTACGTGTATTGAGTGGTAAATTCATGGGTAGCCAGTATATAATGAACTAGAGCATTTTGTTTAAAATATTATAAGTAGCTGTCTCTTTCGTAAAACGTTACGGTTGGAACGCAACCTGTGGCCCGGCTAATAAACTACCGTAGTTAACTCTCACAGATGTAAAAGGGTATTCGATATTTTAACTTGACTGCTGTATCAAGCCAGAAGTCATTCTTGAAACGAAGCTGTTAAAAATACTTGATCAAAAATAAGGAAATATCTCGTCGCATGAAAAGTGCTGCCTTCCATACTCCTTGATTATGTCAAGCTCACACAAGTTGTAACTTAGCTAGAGGCAGACCTACGAGGTGTGTGTGTGGACCTCGTTTGATGTAATTTTCATTCTCATCGTTCGTCAGGTTAAGAAAAGTTCTGCAATGACAGAGAAAGCTTGGAAAGGGTGTGGACAGAAAGTTGGCATAAAGATCTGGAGAATTGTCAAATTTAAGGCGAGTATTCATTTCATGTTAGTATTATATTCAGGCGTGTTTAATAATAGTGCAATTAATTTTGGTAATAGTCATAAACGTACTCGTCCGTAGATATTTGTATTCGTAAATGTAACAGTAGGACAATGCAGAAGTCATTGTAAATGTTAGTTGTATCTTCAAACAGTTTAAGATAGTTTAGTTGCCGTCCTCTTTCCTATTCTCTGCACCTTTGTGCAATGATTATGTGAACTCATTATTCACTGGCCATTTTGACCTTCCGTCATGTGCAGGTGAATGAAAACTTTATTGTTGAAGATGCTGAGTTTTTACCTTATATGGTGTCATATTATAAACATTCCAAATGAGCCAAATTTAGCCCAACATAAGAAACTATGCTATGTTTGTAGATTTGTGTTCACAGACAAAATCAAAAGCAGGCAACCATGTAATATTGGGAATATATTTTCATTGGAATAAATTATAACTTTCTGCTATTGCTTGTAGAACGTGTTTTTTAAAGGTTTTCCATCAAGTTGAGTGTCACAAAGCCATGACCAAGTAATGAGGACTCATAGGAAATACTCACACCCTAGCCAAAATGTGAGAATAAATACTTCTCTGGTTAACCTTGACTCTTGCCAAAAAAGGGCACCAAAGCATAAATATTTTAAAAAAGTAATGGTGAAGATTAGGCCGGCAGGTATCTTTTGCAGGTTGCAGGTTGCAGGTTGCAGGTTGAAATATAATTATAACTGGAAAACCGCTGACACTAAAAATAATTAATAACCCATATACTCATCAGGGATTCTTACATAAGGTAGTAGGCGTCTTTCACAGGGTTTCATATGTTTAGTCAACTACGGAATGCCAACGAATTTCATCATTAGCTTGAAACAGATATAGAAGTATTCTCTTTATTTTTGGAAGTATGCTTAACTTGAACATTCCTTGCTTCCATAGTGATAGGTGTCACCCTCTTTAAATGTTAGATTGTTGATTCGGTCCGCGCTATAAGTAGTTATCGATCGACACGCTGAGACCAGTGAAGTCTCTTCAAAGCCATCTGGATGGCCGCTGCATCTACAGATGTTTCCATCGATTCCAGAGTTGGCTCGGGTCTTCCCTCAACAACAGAAGATTGCCATCACAAATGAAGCAAATAAATAAGAAATGAACTAATATAAGATTTTAACCGACGGAATAATATTAGCACAAGCTCACTGTGCTTTCATTTTGGTACTCACAGGGAAGAAACCAAATTCAGCAGCTATTTCAGATGATATCTCAGATGTTTTTTCCAAAAACAATAACTCGTTGCAAGCTTAAAATCATAGGAATATACTCTCCTCCCATCGCTTCGACCGGTTTGGCATTTAGGTGGAAGCAATCTCACCGAGCGATTGTAATCAGCGTCATGTAACGGAAACGGGAAGTCTACTGCTTGTACGTTTCTTTTAAGTGTCAGCGGTTTTCCAGTTATAATTAAATTTCAACCTGCAACCTGCAAAACATACCTGCCGAGATTAGGCATAGGCACTTGAAAACTGTGTTCAGTCACCTTAAGCTGAGGACTTTCATTATGGACAGCAGATTAGAAGACAACCAACATATCTTTTGAAGACTTTTATTTTGATATAAAGTCACTCATATTTAGCTTTGGCCCATTTTCTGTGCAAAAAGTTTTTGGGGAAATTTTCAAGCCCCCCGCAAACAAAGTATACTTTTCCTTTAGGCTACGATGACATCTACAACCGTCACAACACTTCTGTGACACCTCGCACATGCTCAGAAGCGAAGGAGAAACTCGAGGTCACACGATCTTAAAATATGTATTTGGGAAAAAAGACGAGTATTAAAATACAAGACTGAAGGAGATTTCTTACATAGGAAAAAACTCTTGATGACCTGTGTGGTCTTGGTTTCATAGGAGTCGAGTCACATAATGAGAAAAATTTAGGGATTCCTTTTATGCATTATTAGTATAAATCTACTAGCATTCTATCATGAATGCCGTTCTCTGATTGGCTATGCTACTCTATCTATTTAACAATTAGACCCGTAGCGCGTTGCCCGTAGCCCTTTCAGGCTACAGGTCAATAGCCCATGAGGCCGGATGGGCTATTGACCCGCGGCCCTTTTGGGCTACGGGTCTAATTGTTTTAGTATCACGCAACTAGTCGGACAGGAAAAGGCAATAACAAAGTTAGCAAATGCAAGTTGAAGAAATATTTATTTGGGAAAAAAAAAACAAAAGAAAAACCAGCGAATCTTGCTACTCGATGACTATTTCTATTAGTCCCTTAGTAGCGTAGCCAATCAAAATGCAGGATTTGCATAAGTCCACTATTAGGGTGATACTAATTAACAATTAGACTACGAGCCCGAGTTTTCTATCAGCAGATAGTCAATGAGGCGCAGTAGATTACAAGGGCGAGTAGTCTAATTGTTAAAGTATAAATTTACCGTTGTCTCATTGCATAAAAAGAAAAAAATGTCAAGTAACGCGTAGAAAAGAACTGTTTTATTATGTTACATAAGGTTCAAACCTGACGCGTGATGTGCACTGATGCGTCACTGTTGACTATAAGCAGATAGTCAACGGTAATATAGCCAATCAAATTCGTTTTAGTTATCTATTTATACACAACCCCACAAGCTACATAGCTTAAATACTCATCGTGTTAAAATAAAGGTTTTACTTACTTAACTGTTGTCAGGGCCATAGCCAGCATGAGGCAAACCAAGGCACTTAATTGCCTTAGTCATTAATTTTGTGTTTTTTTGTTTCTTTTGTTTTTTTTTTTTGAAGGAAGAAAGTAAAACACTACTAAATACCTAGGAAGAGAATTCACTGTGGACATTGCCTCAGTGGTATTTTTATGGCTATGGCGCTGGTTGTCATTCTTGTGTTACCTTTGTATAATTTAGAATGTTATTGCTTGTCCTCATAGGTAGTAGACTGGCCTGTGGAAGACTATGGGAAATTTTTTGAAGGGGACTCGTACATCATTCTTCACACTTACAAAAAGGATCCCAGTAGTGAGGTACAAAAAATATGGAAAAATAAAATCTGCCATTTACATTGTGCGCGGTAGATCCATGATGGTTCTGTGACTAAACTCTGGTGTTATCTGATGATAACATTTTGATTTTAGTTGTGAAGGTTCATTTTCAAGTTGCTTGAAATGATTATAGATAAGCGGTACACCTCAAGGTGGTTCCTTAGGGTAATCATTAATTGTGTTGATGATGCTAGTGTTGTGTTTTCATTACAGTAACTGTTTTTTGCATTCATTTTTACACCCTAGGTCCTCTTAAATTTATAAAATGTAATTGGCAGTGATGAAACAGGGTTCTACAATCATCTCTGTTAAAATGCATTCTTTACTATTCATATAGCTTTATTTGTGATTTTCCTGAATTTCCTTTAGTGGAGTCTTTCAAAATTTTCACAATACAAATTCAATCTGGCTGGACACAGATTTTAAAACATGAAAAGTAGGGTTTGTACAGGCAGTTTTTTACCGCTGCTGAAAAACTGGTCTGTTAGATTTCCTGGAAAAAGACCTCCATTTAAAGTAAATACATTAATTACCAGTCTGCCCAATTTTGTAGAAGGAAAATGTAAGAAAATTCACTGTCAGTTTTTCTTTTCGTGCTCAATTTGATGTCATTAAATATCAAAAAATATTGATGTGTTCCTTTGAGTGTACGCAGATTACTCATTAAGCTTTCATTTTCAGAGAACATGAAATATGTTATTGCATGTAAAGCAATGGGCCAGCCATAATGTATTGCTATCTATTCATTGACAATGATTAAGAGCTGTAAGTTAAATTAATACAGTGTGGTTATAATTCATGTAAGGTGGCTCACTGTTTTTTTTTTTACCATGCATAAAATGATTTCGATAATCGCGCGATGGCGCAAGCTTTCAAACTCAATGGGAAAGTCATGTGCGAGGTCACGCAGTAAAATTCTGACAAACATGGTGTCCAAATTTTCAAAATTTGTTTGTTGCAAAAGTTGCATGGATGGATGTGCTCTGGTTTCAAAACATTTATTGACCCTAACTTTCTCTGCTTAATTTTAAAGAGAAATGTACATGAGGTATGTTGTAGTTTCAACCAACGAAACTGATTTGTTTGATCATCACCATCATCGTACAAAGCAAAACAAGGTTGTATATTAACACATATTTGCAGTCCTTGGCATTGTTTGGGGAGCAGATACAAATAGCCAAGATCTGAGGGATGAGTGTAAGAGGGCGGACACTGGCATCATTCGATTCTCTAATAACACTGAATTAAACAAACCAGTGCCACAATGGAGAAAATGTTTTATAAACAGAAACTTCAAGTGTCTAACTAAACTTCTCAGATTCCTTAATACTTGAAATTCCGTAAAAACTGAGAAAAGAATAATTAATAAAACTGAATTACTACAAAATCTAAGCTAAAAGAAATTATCTTAAAGTGCACCTAACCCCAAAAACTTTTTTTCGCTAAAACAATAAAGCTTATTTTGTGGAGTAACTAGCCGCAAAAATTTTTCGATTTGGTTAAATCTTTGATTTTCTATGGCTCGTCAAAGTACGTGAAATTGCCGCCATTTTGGTCCACGACCGAGTTTAACGGAGAATGGGTCGAGGGCCGGATGTGACGTCAAATCGAGAACACGATGATTCTGAGATTCGCATATTTACTTGTTTCTGTGGGAAAGGCTGGAAAAGTTGTTCGAAAAAAATGCTAGCCAGGTGCGCTGTAGTGTGATGTAGCAACACAACAAACTTACAGGAGGTACTCCGCTTTATGCCATACGTTTTATGGAGAGATGTCCTGAAGAGAAGAAACGTACAAAGTGATGGCTCGATTCGTGCAAAGTGATAGCCGTCTAAGAGTTCGGTGATCTGTTCCATAGAGTATTTCAAACCAGATGATCTCGCTCGATGCCTGGATTTTCAGAGAGAGGAAGGGATTTTGTTGACTCAGTGACTTAAGCGAGACGAATTTGGAATAACCGTCCATCGATTCATGAAGCCGTTGTTGCATCTTATCTGAGAAACAACAGCAGTCAGTCGGCACAGCCGACAGATAGTTTTGTATTTGCCCACTACTAATCTTAAAACTCATTTCTGAAGCCATACAGGTTTAATTCCTGGATATTCAGTAACACACTTTAAGGTAACATCAGCACCAATATCTTCAAGAACAAGATCACTCTTCTTTGAGTCTTGACAACCTTCTAACTCACTCTAATATAATAATAACAACAATAACATTCACTGATGTTTTGAAGGGAAGCGACGCTACAATTTCCACACTCGCAGGAAAAGAACACAAACATTGTGTCATGGGATAATCATTTTGGTCTACGTTGAACGAGTGAAGTTAAAATAATTTGAGAAAGTTAACGGACTTGACTTTTATGTATACGAAAGTATGTTAATGCGAGATCGAAGAATGCGCGAATTTAGTAAATATATGCACCACACGCTACAGTCTCTTTGACTTCTACATATCATTGCCTTCAGGTCTGTCCATCAGAGCTCGTTCGAGTTCTTTGTCAGCATCCACCTCATTTTGTCTATCCATTCTTCGTTGGCCAGAGAGTTGTCAGCATATAAAATGATCAGCTCGGCCGTCATTATTTAACTATTCACTTTGCTTTGTTTACAAGTGCGAGTCGTCATTCTCTTCAGCGATATAATAAATTTCGGAGTCTTCTGAGTCAAAGCTCATTTCAGAATCCGACGAAGTAGAAGATATTGTTGATAAAAACAGAAATCTGTCGACTGTGGAGCCCCCAGCGAAAAACTTGTGCGGCAAAAAGGCTTCCACGCTCACACAGAGTAAAAGGCCCGACTGGGACAGCCGAAGCTTTCGTTCTCGAAGTGACGTCACGGCTTTACTCTCCCCAGACTCCTTATGTTCGGTCGTGAACCATACGAAACTTGGTTTCAAGGGGGCACAGAAATTCGAGGATTTAACCAAATCGAAAAATTTTTGCGGCTAATCACTCCACAAAATAAGCTTTATTGTTTTAGCGAAAAAAAAATTTGGGGGTTAGGTGCACTTTAACTGAAGCACGAGTAGCACTTAAACAAACATAAGCATAAAAGTCCGCATCACTAAGGTTGGTAATAACGTTATTGATCTAAAAAGAAAAATAAACAAGAGTACCTCTTTCCTGCTTTTCACCTCTACTAATCACAATGATGCTTCAATCTATCTTTCTATGAAGTTGACAAGTATCTAACATGCCTCTCGTATACTGAATGAAAGATTATACCAGCAACTCTCTGGGATACAACAAGAAAACAAAGTACTTCTGAGGTATTGATTGAATGTAACAGTGACGTAGGTCACACAATCATGAGTCACATTGATATCTGTTACATTGAGGATTCCACCAAATCTGGAATAAGTCAGGATGTTACTCCCCTAACAAGTTTACTTGTGTAGTTTGGTCAAATTGATGTTTCAGAAATAGGAAATGACAAAGAAACAACAAAATAGCTATCTAATTTTGGTAGCCAGCATTGCTCATTTATAAGATGCAAGCCGTCCAATCCATAGGGTAAGAAGTCCCTAGTCTAAATTTCTATCTTCAAAAATGTGTCGTAATATTGCCAAAAGTAGCTTTAAGGTAGGACATACAAGAGTAACTCGATTCTTCTCCCTCTCAGATGTGCTAATGACACTAGAGGGCCATTGATATCACATGCACTTATGGTCGCCCCAAGATTTTATGAGCAAATGAAGAAAAACAACCGTCATTTTTCTTGTGTTTCCTTAAGTGAAATTTTTTGAAAGTTTGTATACTTCATAATATGCCTGCTTCACAATATCATTTTTTGACAAAATTTGATCCAGGGATTTCTCTTTTTTAAGTCAAAAATAGGAAAATTAAGGATTTTGATGAATCTACCAGATAAATCGTCATTTTTAACTTGGAAAATATTTATTAATTTCCAAGTTGTAGTGGTGGAACGCTTTCACTCTTTCACTCCTTTACTTCCGGTTAGACATTAGGAAATAAATTAGGAATAAATATCCTGGCAGCCAAAATCTCACCAAGTGGGATCCCTCCAAGAATTTGGTCCTTATTTTACAAGGGGATGTAATCTCTTATACATTCATGCCTAAGAGTTGTTAGCTATCACTCACACCTTTATCAATATTACCTCACATTATCATCTATGGCAAGTCCCAAATTTTCCAGGAGTGTACTTACAGTAATGCAGACTGGATCTTGCAGCCATTCTCCTGTAAGAATTAGTTAAAATTTTAGGCAAATACAAAGGAAAGCACATAAAAATAAATTTTTCAGACATTTTTTGGTAAGTTTTTGGCCTTTTTGGGGGTGGGCTTTTGATATTTGAAACATTTTTGTGGTTGAATTGGTGGAGCTCTACTTTGAACAACTTTTAGGGTCAATAAGGTATATTGGCGATCTTCTGGATTTTGAATTTTTAAGGTTGGCATCTCTGCATCATTGTGACATACGTATGTGCAGTTCATGCAGACTTGTCTTGGAACTTCATTAGTTACTTCATTAGTAGCACATCATCACTGATTAATGACTTCAATGGTACATTGTTTATGACATTCTGTCTTTCAATGTTCCTACAGTATAGACTTGATTCTTAGTCATCCAGGTTTGGCTTTTTTCAAAAGAGTAATCTCAGCTTATGCCATTGCCAAACTAAATACAAATTTGTCAAAAAACATGCAAATTCATTTAAGCTTTTAAGACAAGTTTGGTGTGGCAACTTTTGCATCAAATCACTGTCTATACATATGTCAAGCTAAATTTATTGTTGACAAATACATGTATTGATAAAAAGATCAGAGAATGCTGGCAAAAGGAAACAATTTCGTATGTAAACTAACCAATACTTGATTTTTTAGGAGCTTGACTATGATGTCCACTTTTGGATCGGCAAGTATTCTACTCAGGATGAGTATGGCACAGCTGCATATAAGACAGTTGAACTTGATACGTTTGTGAGTATTATGAATGAGTGCGCCAAAAATAATTTAAGCAGAGAACATGAAATGTCACCACAATAATCAGACATGTCATTCCTCCAAACAGTGAAATAACCAAGCGGAATGATATTTACAAAATGTTGGATTATTTGGAATGGAGAATTAGTTCTGTGAAAGTAGCAGAGATAAGATGGACCAAGGCATATTAACCCTTGACTGCCTATGCATCATACTCAGTACATATTTTTTGTCCCTCAGGTGTCTGTGTGACTTACTGGGTAAAAGAGATTTAAAATGGAAACAACTTTTATTGGCACCCGAGATTGTTAGATGGTTCTCAACAAACTTCTTATTTTCCATTGCTGTGAGGTCATATGGATATCAAATTACTTTAACCTCAGTGAAATTGACTGCACTGACAAAACACTTTTGATCAGTTTACGACCTCTCAGAAAATATGGATATTTCCATACAAACTAAAATGTAAAAGGTTTCACACGATCGTAAGAGTGCTCGATGCAAATACATGCAGAGCGAAATACTAATTCAAGATAGAAATTGTAACACAGTTACTTGAGTTTCATGCACGAAGCGATCATCAGACTGATGATCGCTTTGTGTGTGAAACTCAAGTAACTGTGTTACAATTTCTATCTTGAATTAGTATATGTCCATACATGTAGTTCAAGAGAAAAAGTGTAAAACATATGAACGTTTTTATGAGACACCCATTCTCAGTGAAAATGGAACATATTTACACAATGCTCAGGCACTCGAGGGGTTAATTAAGTTAGGGCAGTGCCCCTCAACAAGGACCCTAAACTATATACAGTTATCTCACTAGCGTTAACACAAGAATTAGTTATACATGTAGTTGACAATAGTTATAACAAACATTCAATCCCAATAAAACAGTCAGTTGTATAGTGTTTTCTCTAAGTGTAATATGTATGTCATCATTGGTACAACCAATCTCCATCAGGTTGCCAATGATATGAAGACATGTAAATTTGCAAGGGTGAAAAATCTGCATGTGCTATGTGCAGCAAAAATGCACCCTCCATGCTCTGAAGGATCATAGGAAATGCCTGCCCTTAATTAAATTGATTTTTTTTTTCTTATATAGTTGGATGATAAACCTATCCAGCATCGTGAGGTAATGGATTATGAGTCTGAACGTTTTAGGTCTTACTTCAAGGCCATGTCCAAGATGAAGGGAGGGTAAGTGGAATGCAGTGAGGATGATAGACTTTTTCAAAGTTCTTGGAAGTTGTAGGTAATTCTACTACAAAGGATTTTTAGCATTTGCCAATTTTCCTCCTGTGCCATTTGTCCAATCACTAGCATGAATTTCAAGTAACTTCTCAATGAAACAACACATCAACATTTGATCGCATACAAAATACTAGCTAGGTCAACTGTCATCTGCTTTCATTCTTCTTTAATGGTTATTTTAGAAAAAATGCATAGAATCAAACAAGTGAGCCTCACAGTCAAGCAAGTGAAAGAAATTTCATGACCAAAGTCTTTCATTCATAAAGTTTTCAAAAATCTATCCAATGTTTTCACCTTACATTCAAGGGTGTAGCAAATTTCTGTTGCTAATAATATTCCAGTATCCTTCTGTTTACATTAAAAAACCAACAGCTAGTTTTGCCTACCGTATTTACTCGTGTATAAGTCGACCTTTTACGACCAAAAAATCAGCCCAAAAAATCGCCCTCGACTTATACACGAGTCATACACATAGACCTGACAAAGCAGTCCAAGAAATTAACATAACAATTGTCTGAAGTGCGTTTACGAAACCAGTTCTAATTGTGGTCGAGTTTCTTAGTTTTCGGCACATTCTTCGTCAACAAAAAGTGTGAAATAATAAAAGTTAAATGCTTTAAACGTAAACCTACTAGAGATGATTTCTAAATGTGCCTTTTTATCTGTGGAGCAGACATTTCTCTTAGGGCTTTGCTGCTGTTTACGGTGCTGAACTTTCATTTTCACTGAATGATTACCGTGGCTTAGTGACCTGGCAAAGTTCAGAAAGCACGTGGAGTTCTCTTAGTTTTCAGTACTCCTCAAATTCGTAGTTTGGTTACCAAGCTTTCCAAGATGGCAGTGTTTTTATTGAGCGATCTTTCGAAGCTCTTTGGTGTTCCTTTGGTCTTATCTAAATCTCCTTTTAAACTCAACATCGAGATCAAGGTTAGTTAAATGCAATGCGATTTACTTCCAAATATCGTAAAATACTTCGCTAGTACATCGAAGAGCTCGTATGTGGTTAAATCGTGATTAAAAAAAAGTCTTGAATCATAAACTTCACTGCATATGATTACACCTCTGCTTTTTTTAATTCACTGTGTTTTCAATACATTCTCAGGAAGAAAAGATTGACGTTTTGGGAAATTTCTATTGGTCTGAATTTTATTTCTTTAACCATAAATGATGAAAAATCTGATTTTTGACCTGGAAAATGAGGGGTCGACTTATACACGAGTTCGACTTATACACGAGTAAATACGGTAGTTCATAGGCCTCAATATCTGGCTGTGGTCAATTGTATTGGGTCACATGGTCTGGAGCCAGAGGAGGAATGAACGTCTTCCCATAATGCTTTGCGACTGAAAGTAATATATCAAAAATTTTCGTGACGTCATCATTCAGCAACGAGACTTTCGTGGCATCAACATCATGGCGTCCTTCGTGTGGGGAAATGGTTAGCTCTTTTAAAGGGCACAATTCCTGTATTTAGCAGCATATGTGTCGATGAAAGGTCAATGCACAAATGCTTTGTGTAATTTGCCTTTATTAATAGTCCACTGCGTTTCAAAAGAAGACTCTTGCTTTAGGATTATTGGCTTCATTTGTCGCCAAAAGCATGCACGTGGGTTTTGTGGAGAAAATAGCTGAACGCTGGTTCCTCGTGTCTGCGTACACGTATGTAGTGCAGAAAATTTGAGTGGCATCATTGTATTACAACTTCCAAAGAATGTAAGTGGTATCTTCCCATATAAAGATTACCCAGTAAAAACCAGCTTAGCAAAAGATTCTTAAATAATTGTGTAGTTTTCTGGCAAATTTAGTTATTTAGGTTCTTTGACCAGGTTCCTATTTTCTTAAAATATATATATTTTTGAGCTGCTGGAAGAAAATATTATTGGTTGTTTCTGATATAAAAAAATGCAAATAATGTCTGAATGAGCTGCAATCTAAACAAGTACAAACTCTATCTTAAATTATGTTATTTCTCTCAATCCAGGGGAAACAAACAAACCAATGTTGAAATATTTGAGAACACAAAAATAATTTCCTGATTGCCAGATTACTGTCTTGGACCTAAAAGTACATAAAGGACCAGGTTTAGAGGGGTTTAAATGAAAATCTTTGCCTAGCAGGATCTAAAAGAAAAATTGGTTTCTTATATGCAGGTTTTAAATGCAGTGTGTATTCATGAAGGGAAAATGTTCATTAATATAATAAATTGTTATTTTCTTGTGTAGTCTGTACAGTTAGTTCCAATGTTTTGCCTCTGAAATAAACTTGAGTTGACTTAGTTGTACTTCAGTTTCTATTGTTTGTTCCTTGTGATTTAAGAGTGATTTTTGTTTTAACCTGGGGAGCCTTTAACAAGGAAAAGGGGAAACAGTTTCATGTATTTTAAATGTCCTTGTCTGAAAGTTTAGGGTAATATTGTGTTCATTACGTGACTGTTATCTTGGGTTAAAATGTAACTAACCATGGTGTGCAAGTACCATAAGTATGTGCGAAAGGTTCATAATACATGCATGTTTGTGGTTTGAGTGGAACTCAAAGAAAAAAGACACTTAGAGACACTGAATGTTTGTTGGTTTGGAAGATGACACAAGAAAGATGGACTGTTAGGATTTATAGTATGTTTGATGTTTAATCAAGACTCCTGGGCATACTCCCAGTTAAATTTGATGGAGGTGTGTGGCCTGCTTGACAAAACCTGTACCCTATTTAGAACCAAAATCTGTGATTTTCCCTATACCCTATTTATGACCAGATCAAAACTTCGATACACTATTTATGACTGTTGCAGCTGACACAGTTGCCCTAAACATAATTTCTGAGGGGCTTGTGTTTATGATCTTATTATCGATAATAATGAAATTGTGGCTTCTTCTAAAAACATATCCAATTCAAGACTAGAGTACCAAAAAGAAAACACATTGACCAAAGTGGCCAACTCAATACCCTATTTGTGACCAAAGCATCTGAAAAACCATACCCTTTGAAGCTGCACAGAGCCCATATAAAGGGAATACCCCTCGGGTCAAGATGTAAGAGAGAGTTATGGTCTTCAATAAATTAAAGCTGCTTGAAGTTTTTGTAATTTGTGAAACTGTGGACCACTTTAGTGATATCCAGCAAACTCCACTCCATCATTGACTAAGATAAAGACTTTCTAGCAGATCTCAGTTCATGGAGTTTATAAATTAAGCAATAATGAACAGGCTCCCCAACTGAGTATGAGGTAAAAATAGGTGGGCAGATATCAGGCTGGCTCTGTTCTCTTTACTCCAATAGAGAGCCTGTTTACAGTCAATGAAATTTAACCCCCCAGTTTGACCCACACAGGATGATGTGAGAAAAGGTTCTCAAAAAATAATAAATTACGTATTGCTATCCTTGTAACTTTTTTTCAGAAATATGACAAATAATAATAATAGCACTTTTCATGACAAGGGACTATGCTTTAAATAACATAAACAAATACACTAGAAAATTTACTGGTCAAAAACAGTATATTATTTTGTAAAACTCTCACTGCCCTCAAGAACCTGCACAATTTAGATTAAACTCCTAAATCATATACACATTCAAATGCTCTCTAATTTTTAATCTCAACAATTTTTCATAACTTTGGCCTTATGAATCATGACAATAGAACTATATTGTGTGTAAAATGAAAACACAGGGAAAGCATTCCATTATACTTCATGAAGTTGTAATAAGTGACTTTTGATATTTCGAAATTCAGGATCAACAGTCTGGTCAACAAATTATGATTTCCTTATGGAAGTCCAATTTTCTTTCTTTGGGGCTTTGATGGAGTTGACCCCGTTATGAGATCATGGAGTGTAACTGGGCTGGTTAGCACTCAAATTTGTGGAATCCATGTCGGCTGTTACACCTAGAAAATAAACCAATACTCATTTACACAGCATACTAAAGTCTTAATTGCACTCCTATTCAGCTTAAAAAATTATGAGGAGCAATAATAATTGCATATCCTTTCCTTTTCATGTCTCGCACGGTAGTATCTTACACAGCATGTGACATGTGAAGTCTGTGCAATTCCCGATTTTGTCTCATTTTCGAAACCTCCAAAAAGTTAGAAATCCTGGGTCACTAAGGGTCACTTTGGTACTCATTTGTGTATGGACGTTTCTAGAACTAAAATCTTTATCGTAGATTGGAATTACTCCAGCAGAATTGCAACTACGAATGAATTTATGCACCTAGTCAAAGCCGTGTTTACAAAAGGTTTGAAACACTCATATTAAAAGCATCATAAAATAGTTATATTGACGGATCAATTCCCACAAAATGGTCTGCCGATAGAAGATAAAACAATAAAGATCTAATATCAAGTGTACTTACCTCGGATAAGCGCTTCGTCTCCAAGAAAATCGAACTCAAAAAACCCCGAAATTCGCCGCATGTTCTCAAAACAGGCGCCATCTTGTAAAATCGAACAACGCAAAGCAGTCTGGGAAGACCTTCATTCCTCCTCTGGTCTGGGGCAGAAAGTGTGGCCTCAGGAAAAAGTTGAAAATTGAGACAATTTCCCTCAATTTTTGACTAAGCCAATTTCCTTTTGCAGAATGGAATTCTGGGCATTTCTGGGACAGTGATTATTAGAGAAAAGCAATATAAACTCTTTTCTTTTGTTTCATTGTTAATAATTGGTCAAGTTAAACTGCTTATTGCGATCCAAATGGATATTATCAAGTCAGAAGCATTGCCATTTTCAAACCACTCAAATACTTTTGATTACTCAAAATATTTATGCCTTTGAAGGTTTCTATTGCATGTAGCCATAGCCACTACACTACCCTGCTGGGTATCATCCATTTGGTCAAAAGCAGCAACTACACATCTAAGCTGTATAAAGCTTTGCTGCCAAGATCTTCAGCAATACCAGGAAGTTTGATCTTGTGACCCAGTGTTGGGAACTAAATTTTGATGGCACCCTTGCTTGGTGTAATTTTTACTCGCCCATAAAGATGCCTCCCCTCCTCCCAAAATAGTTTGTGCAATAATTCCCAAACCATATGATTTTTCGATATCTCATAATCACTGAGGCCCAGCTTGTGGTGTTGAGCTTTCTTCCTCTGGTCCATTTACCAGAGGCTACCTTAGGATTACAGACTGATTTTACACTGACTTTACTGTTTTGGCCTTGGCCTTATCATCAACTTCTGACACTTCTTAGAAAACTTTCTTCATTTCCATAGTTTTACTGAAAAATAGCTAAACAAACAGCTGGCACTACCATATTTGTATATATCATTCCTTAGAATTGAAATATTAAAGTGCATATGAAGTGAAAAATAATTTCTGCTTATTTGAAAGACCTTTCAAAATACAGAAGAATGGCTTCTTTCTTTTTGAAATATCTTTTCAGAGATATTAACGTTTTTCTATTATGCAAATTAGATCAGTGATGACGTCATATTGTTTGCAGCTAAAAATTGTAAAATACTGAATCAGCAATATCTCTAGAAATATGAAAGCAGTGTTCTTGAAACTTGGCACCATAAATGTGCATCACAAAGGAAACAAAATGACACCCTTAGCACCATTGCCATGACAACAGTTTTGCCACTGGTGTTGTTTTAATAAAAACTGAAAATCCCAGTTTTTGTCTGAAAACAAGATCCATCTACCCTACACAATCTTTCGTTGGGAGTTACGACAACATGGGAACTATGTATGTTCCATGTAGGACCCGTTCTCTCACTTAAGAGGTTGAAAATGGATAATTAGTTTTTTCGACAAAAAGAGACTGGAGCCGTAAGAGTTGCTATGGCAACAGCACTAAGGGTGTCATTTTGTTTCTTTTGTGATGGACAATTATGGTGCCAAGTTTCAAGGACACTGCTTTAATATTTCTAGAGATATTGTTTATTCAGTATTTTACAATTTTTAGCTGCAAACAATATGACGTCATCACTGATCTAATTTGCATAATGGAAAAACGTTAATATCTCTGAAACGAAAAAAGATATTTCAAAAAGAAAAACGCCATTCTTCTGTATTTTGGAAGGACTTTCAAATAAGCAGAAATTATTTTTCACTTAATATGCACTTTAAAGGAAAGAATTTGTCCACAACACATGGAGAGACCAGGCCCCGGTTGTTCAAAGGCTGGATAACGCTATCCACTGGATAAATCACTATCCAGGGTATAGCGGGGTTTGTTTTGTTAACAATTATCCACTGGATAGTGATTTATCCGGTGGATAGCGTTATCCATCCTTTGAACAACCGGGGCCAGAAGTATCCCTCCATGGATATGTAACAGTAATGCAAACACTGGGGAAGCCATATTGCATTTTCAGGATATAGGAAATTCTATGTACTATTGGCAAATTATTTGGGCAACTCGAAAGATAAATATAGGTTAAAAAAACAGCAGTGGTATATTTTTGTTTAGAGACATTCTTTATAAAATGGAATATGAAAAGGAGTTTTATCAATATTCAAGCTGGAGTCATTTCTCAAAACTGAAAATCATGCTTGCCAAATGAGTGAGTGATCAGCAATTTGTACTCGCATGATGCTTTTCACACTCGCATTGGCAAGCAGAGGAATGCTAATTTCCAACACTGGTGATAGCAGTCTCATAAGATTTACACTTTCTTCCACTCGCATCTCCTGGGTTTTAGCACTAAACTGCCTAATAATGTACCAGTAATGCAGCATATAACATATCAGTGTGTTGTACTGCACACTTTTCTCAGGTCTGTTGAAGTTAATAATTTCCTTATGTTGGTAAATCCCTTGTTGATGACTATGCAAATCTAATTCGAATGCTCCTGAATCATTTGAATCTCATTGGCATTTTACTAATATGGAGATAATTAATTTTGTCTTGTAGGGCTGAATCAGGTTTCCGTCATGTAGAAGCCAAGAAGTACACTCCCCGCCTTCTTCATGTGTTTGGGGAAAAGGTGAAAGACTTCCTTATTATGAATGATAGTTTTTGCAGGTGTTAAGCCCACTGTTAACTATTTTTATTGTAAATGTAGAGTGACCTTCCTTGGGTTGCATCAGTTATGGTTACTTTATGGAACTACCCAATTAACCATTAGATAACTTATCATTGATTCCTGCAGAACAAGGTGCAGATTAAGGAAGTGAAATTGAGGAAAGATTATTTGAATAATGATGATGTCTTCCTTATTGACTTGGGACTGAAGATATACCAGGTATAATAGTGAAAATACAATGTATTTATGCATCTGAGTTTGTAGCTTTACAGAAACTGTCATGACATAAAGCATAGTCTTGCTGGATATAACATGAGTGGGACTTTGATGCCCAGGAGCCCACACTAGAAGACTGGACTTATGAGCGAAGTTTTTGTTCTGTTTTGTTGTTTCGTATTTCCGAAGTGCATATTTATGCTCTGCAAGCTCCACTCATCACACTACTTAGCTTGTTGGGAGAGTAACATCTGGTGCATGCCAGATTTAGCAGAATCATTATCCCTAGTATCTTGTATTTGTGTCTGCTCCACAAACAATCCCTGAAGGGCTGCAAATACGTGTGGTAATATATTACCCTATTTTGCCCGGGGGATGATCGCAATGATTGAACAAATCAGTTTCTTTGTTTGAAACTCCTACATACTTTGTACTTTTGTCCTTAAAATCAAGCAGAGAAGGGTAGGGTCTTCTTTTTGGTTGATAAACATTTTGAAACCAGAGGAGATTTGCCCAAGTTTTGTAAAAAAAAAACAAAATTTTGAAAATGTGGACACCATGTTTGTCAGCAGTTTACTGCAGGATCTTGCATGCAACTTTCACAAAGAGTTTTGAGAGTACACCATTGCACATTTTTCAAAATCAGTTTGTGCACAGTCACAATACCATAGGGAGCCACTTTTGCTAATTTTTCTTGAGTAAGAATGTCCCTTGATAAATGTACAGTAGCATATGAATTTTTTTCTGTAGT
>JAHPZR010037932.1:2500-12500 GCA_019787425.1 Platygyra sinensis | reverse complement strand
AATAAGCGCGGGCGGCGAGCACTGCACTCCTTTTTTTTTCGCTCGCCGTGTTGCGCTCCAAATGACTGAGCGCATGTACGACTAGAGGCAAGAATTAGGATGACACGTCCACTTAGTCGCCTTTAGTATAGTGTTTAAGTGAGTCGTTACTAAGTTAGTCAGTCCAATCGGTCGGTTAGTCTGTTGGGTCACTCGGCCAACGTCAGTCGTACAGTCGGTTCAGTCGGTCAGTCAGTCAGACGGTTGGTCGTTTGCCGGAACGTGTATAGATTTATGCACAAAGTGTATAGACAAGAATGAAAATGATGGATTTTTGTGGCTTTAAAGGATTAGGAATATATATTAAAAAAATATATAAAATAATAATAAAATGTTAAAATCAAGAATACAATTTTAGACGCTTTTTTCACCAATTTTATACACTCTCAGCTTTACAAACGACGACCGTATCTTCAGTTGCAGTCCGCATATCGAAACATAGAGTAACGGCGGATTGCAGTGTACTGGACTGCTTTCGCGTTTTTTTGCTTTAGCTTGGGGCTTATTAGTCAAGCAGTTCATCTCTTTAGAAAGTGTTTTTATACGGTTCTGAATGAATAAAGGTTAAATTGATCTTTCTCAAAAGGTATCAGTATACCCCAATGACAACCTCTGCGTTGTCGCTGTTTCACGGTCACGCGTTTCATAAAAACCTCAATAAAGTGTACATTTTCTGAAAGCTGAGGAATTGTAGATTCCGATCATTAGCTGATTTAAGGGAAAAATAACAAAACCTTTCCAAAAACAGCGATCAATTTCCAAAAGTATGTAGTTTCACAAATTGAGTTCGTTTGTAAGTGAGAAGTTAACGGAGAAAGCGAGCGACATCGCTAAGTTTTCTTCACACCTTGATAAAAAAAAATCGGTTGGGGAATTTTGATTAATTGCCTGGTTTGTTTTTAATATGCTTTTAAACTTTAAATTCTTATAAAACACACATTAGATTTGCTTAAATACTCATTACCTTTGAAGGAGGCTAAAACTAAAAATTCCCGACGCAGTTGTTTTTCTACATTATCAGACAAGATTCTTGCCAAATTTTAGCGAAAAAGGATGAAAACTCGTTGTAACGAACTGGAAACGTGCACCTCATTCGTTGAAATTTTAGTTTTGAGAAATAAAGCAAAATACACTTTAGGGCGTTTTCCGGTGTGGGGAGATCTCAAAACGTGTGAAAAGTAATTACCTGTTGAACGAGTGGGGGCTCTTCTTACTTTGACAACAGAGCTCGCATTTTATTTATACAAAGCGGCCCGCAAACCCCCAAAGCCGTCTCTAATGCTGTTTCTGGCAGGCAATACCAACAAAGCTCTCTGTTCCACCTCTCCACTCGCGCAGATCGAGTTTTGGACGCACTAGCAGATCGAGTTTTGGACGCACTAGATGTAATAATTTTACAATGCCGAACTGCCCTCAAACGGAGCATCTGAGGCACGAAGCTGTTCAGAAAACACGACAACACGTATAATTTTGAGAATGTAGGACAAATGTAAATGGACGGTTAGCAGTAGTTAGTAAATAGAGCTGTTATCACTAGCGCCTCGCGCCTCGCCTGGCCCACTCCTATTTAAACACTTTTAAAGGTTTTCCGTTTAGGTGTCTTCTTCGCACTTGGAAAAGGACACGATCTTTCGCTTTTCTATTTTGAAGACATCTTCAACAACAAACAAATCGATTACACTGGACACTAACGGCGCGATGCAAAGTAAACCATGTGCGCTTCTATCACGTAACTGCTAATAGCAGTTTAATTGATCATGTTAACTCGTTGACAGCTTCCAATTATGTCTAGAAGGGTCCTTTTCTCGCGAAACGTATCTGCAATAGAAAAAACTCGATGAGATATACCCGGGAATATCAAAAGTTGAAATTTGGAAAAATTGTCGATTTTGGGTTGGGGTATACCAATTTCTTAACTCTTTGTCCAAAAGCTTGAAAACGCTAACGTGATCTATTGGGGGAGGTCAATGCTAACTGAAGTTATTCAAAGTGCTTTGGATGACTGATAAGGATGCAAACTGTCATTCCGGCTGACTATCAGACTTCAAGAGTAAAGTCCACTTTGGCTGTTTGGCATCGGTTGCACCCCCTTCCCTTTCTTAATCCTGATCACGGGGACGTCTGTACACTGCTTTAATCTGTGTTTTAAAAAAGTCTTAACTCTATCGTCTTACAGAATCCCTCAATTGTATATGTAAGAAGTTTTGAAGAAGATCGGGTCATTGACACAATGCTTGAAGCAAGACAATCGAACATTCGGCACAAAGTAATTTCAAAATATTTTCAAGTTTGCTCACCAGGCTAACCTTCCATTGTCATATGTTGTGCCGCGTTTGCCGTGTGTGATTTGTATTTTACTTATTTATTTTTCTATATATTTTTTTCGCACAGTTCGAAGTTTCCTAACTTAATACTACCCGAAGAAGTCGTCGCTAATGCTATAACATGCCGAGTTTGCACTAAAGGATTGTGGATCATTCGGGTATCATGTCCGCACGTAGGGACATTAAAAGCTTGTCAAACTGGCAGAGTCCAAATCAGTTTACGGAGAAATTTTTCTTTGTGTTCATTGTTGACCCATGTGATATCTTTTTTTAGAAAACGTAATGGGAAAAGTAGCTTGAGTCGTTTATTACTTTGGTTACTGCCAGTAATGATAGTTTTTTTTTTGCTTTTATAACTTCTTATTCTTTTGGTACAGTAATAACAATACTAACACCGTGGAGCGCTTTTACCGACTTGAAGTTTAGGAGCGGATCTATGGGGAGGGTGTAGGGGGTGCGCCCCTCCCCTGAGATGAAGCTTTCTTCTTTGTATTCGCTTTTAAAATTTGTTTACCTCACCGGTCAGTGACGTCATTCCTTAGAGGTGCACCGCCTCCTAAGAAAAATCCTGGATCCGCCCCTGAAGTTGACCGACTTCATTTGTTTATCTATAAAGATGTTTTCCGAAGAGTTATCAGTATAAACGACGCAAATTGTCTTCATCAAGCAATGCTTTGGTCTTCCATTTCGTTATCAACTAAAGATCATTAGTAACAGGTCCTTTCAACCAAACCATCATTAATGGCATTTGTCTGTTCCCGGCGATGGAGGGTTCAAACTTCAGTGTTACAAAAAAGCTTTACAGTTAGACACGTTTAGTCCGCAAATTTCACCGTCGTTCTTTCTGTATAATTTCCACACGCCATGTTTTCTGAATTTAATTGTCAGTATGGCAGCTAATAAGGTGTTGTGTAATTTTCACGCTGAGCAAAATGATCCTCAATTTGTCTTGATTACTTTAAATTTTCCATTTGTTATGTTGTTGAAAATTAAACACTAATGGATTTTTGACAAACCGAAATATATCGGACAACTTTTAAATCTTATAAAAAATTTACAACGGGAAGCGGTAACCGTCAATTATAACTTCCATTTCGTAGAGAACAAACACAGATCAGTTGGTGATTAACATATGTATTATTAAAACATGCAGGTGGCCTGAAATATCTTGCTAGTGTCTTTTCAGGTCGAGTCGGTGTACGGCAAAAATAAATTATTTCAGTGCAAGCCCCTCTGCGCCAAAACGTTTCAATTAAACTCAGAAAGTAGGACATCTGCGTCCGTGAGGATGGCTCGAAAAGGTTCGGTAGCCTAAAACTAGCATGGATCTTAATTCTCAGGTGAATCCAGAACCATCTCGTCGGTATAGTTTGATAACTATCACGCTCTCAATACTTACTTGTTTTTCAGAGTCACTTCCAAAAAATTCCAAGTTTGTGTCTTTCCAAAGAAACTTCTTCGCTTTTACAAGGCCTGCCATCACCTCAAAGATTAATTCTTGCTGTTAGATATTGTCTCTCGATGATTATGTTCGTTATCTGTTTATACAAACAGTAATTCGCACGGGTAATTCCAGCGGTGTGAAAACAATCCAAATAAAGCCAATATCCTCGATCGGATTGGTTCATTACAGCACAGCCGTCCCAAACTCACGATTCGAGGAATCGATCAAAAATATGAATGATTTATGTAAGCGTATCGAGTGAGACGTGACTGACTTACGTGCGCGGTGTTGTGTTACACATTGGGCCGTTGAGAATTTGAGCGCTCTACAAGGCATTGTATGGAATTTAAAATAACGAAGGATAAAATCGCACAACGAAATAAAATGTTACTTTTTTGGAATAAAACTAAGTAAATGAACTCACCTTGCCATATTTCTGTTGTTCATTTGGCCTATTTTGTCGTTTTGGGGGGTTTTCAGGTGTTTGTCTTAGCTTTCTATAGACTATAGAAAGCTAAGACAAACACCTGAAAACCCCCCAAAACGACAAAATAGGCCAAATGAACAACAGAAATATGGCAAGGTGAGTTCATTTACTTAGTTTTATTCCAAAAAAGTAACATTTTATTTCGTTGTGCGATTTTATCCTTCGTTATTTTAAATTCCATACAATGCCTTGTAGAGCGCTCAAATTCTCAACGGCCCAATGTGTAACACAACACCGCGCACGTAAGTCAGTCACGTCTCACTCGATACGCTTACATAAATCATTCATATTTGATCGATTCCTCGAATCGTGAGTTTGGGACGGCTGTGCTGTAATGAACCAATCCGATCGAGGATATTGGCTTTATTTGGATTGTTTTCACACCGCTGGAATTACCCGTGCGAATTACTGTTTGTATAAACAGATAACGAACATAATCATCGAGAGACAATATCTAACAGCAAGAATTAATCTTTGAGGTGATGGCAGGCCTTGTAAAAGCGAAGAAGTTTCTTTGGAAAGACACAAACTTGGAATTTTTGGAAGTGACTCTGAAAAACAAGTAAGTATTGAGAGCGTGATAGTTATCAAACTATACCGACGAGATGGTTCTGGATTCACCTGAGAATTAAGATCCATGCTAGTTTTAGGGCTACCGAACCTTTTCGAGCCATCCTCACGGACGCAGATGTCCTACTTTCTGAGTTTAATTGAAACGTTTTGGCGCAGAGGGGCTTGCACTGAAATAATTTATTTTTGCCGTACACCGACTCGACCTGAAAAGACACTAGCAAGATATTTCAGGCCACCTGCATGTTTTAATAATACATATGTTAATCACCAACTGATCTGTGTTTGTTCTCTACGAAATGGAAGTTATAATTGACGGTTACCGCTTCCCGTTGTAAATTTTTTATAAGATTTAAAAGTTGTCCGATATATTTCGGTTTGTCAAAAATCCATTAGTGTTTAATTTTCAACAACATAACAAATGGAAAATTTAAAGTAATCAAGACAAATTGAGGATCATTTTGCTCAGCGTGAAAATTACACAACACCTTATTAGCTGCCATACTGACAATTAAATTCAGAAAACATGGCGTGTGGAAATTATACAGAAAGAACGACGGTGAAATTTGCGGACTAAACGTGTCTAACTGTAAAGCTTTTTTGTAACACTGAAGTTTGAACCCTCCATCGCCGGGAACAGACAAATGCCATTAATGATGGTTTGGTTGAAAGGACCTGTTACTAATGATCTTTAGTTGATAACGAAATGGAAGACCAAAGCATTGCTTGATGAAGACAATTTGCGTCGTTTATACTGATAACTCTTCGGAAAACATCTTTATAGATAAACAAATGAAGTCGGTCAACTTCAGGGGCGGATCCAGGATTTTTCTTAGGAGGCGGTGCACCTCTAAGGAATGACGTCACTGACCGGTGAGGTAAACAAATTTTAAAAGCGAATACAAAGAAGAAAGCTTCATCTCAGGGGAGGGGCGCACCCCCTACACCCTCCCCATAGATCCGCTCCTAAACTTCAAGTCGGTAAAAGCGCTCCACGGTGTTAGTATTGTTATTACTGTACCAAAAGAATAAGAAGTTATAAAAGCAAAAAAAAAACTATCATTACTGGCAGTAACCAAAGTAATAAACGACTCAAGCTACTTTTCCCATTACGTTTTCTAAAAAAAGATATCACATGGGTCAACAATGAACACAAAGAAAAATTTCTCCGTAAACTGATTTGGACTCTGCCAGTTTGACAAGCTTTTAATGTCCCTACGTGCGGACATGATACCCGAATGATCCACAATCCTTTAGTGCAAACTCGGCATGTTATAGCATTAGCGACGACTTCTTCGGGTAGTATTAAGTTAGGAAACTTCGAACTGTGCGAAAAAAATATATAGAAAAATAAATAAGTAAAATACAAATCACACACGGCAAACGCGGCACAACATATGACAATGGAAGGTTAGCCTGGTGAGCAAACTTGAAAATATTTTGAAATTACTTTGTGCCGAATGTTCGATTGTCTTGCTTCAAGCATTGTGTCAATGACCCGATCTTCTTCAAAACTTCTTACATATACAATTGAGGGATTCTGTAAGACGATAGAGTTAAGACTTTTTTAAAACACAGATTAAAGCAGTGTACAGACGTCCCCGTGATCAGGATTAAGAAAGGGAAGGGGGTGCAACCGATGCCAAACAGCCAAAGTGGACTTTACTCTTGAAGTCTGATAGTCAGCCGGAATGACAGTTTGCATCCTTATCAGTCATCCAAAGCACTTTGAATAACTTCAGTTAGCATTGACCTCCCCCAATAGATCACGTTAGCGTTTTCAAGCTTTTGGACAAAGAGTTAAGAAATTGGTATACCCCAACCCAAAATCGACAATTTTTCCAAATTTCAACTTTTGATATTCCCGGGTATATCTCATCGAGTTTTTTCTATTGCAGATACGTTTCGCGAGAAAAGGACCCTTCTAGACATAATTGGAAGCTGTCAACGAGTTAACATGATCAATTAAACTGCTATTAGCAGTTACGTGATAGAAGCGCACATGGTTTACTTTGCATCGCGCCGTTAGTGTCCAGTGTAATCGATTTGTTTGTTGTTGAAGATGTCTTCAAAATAGAAAAGCGAAAGATCGTGTCCTTTTCCAAGTGCGAAGAAGACACCTAAACGGAAAACCTTTAAAAGTGTTTAAATAGGAGTGGGCCAGGCGAGGCGCGAGGCGCTAGTGATAACAGCTCTATTTACTAACTACTGCTAACCGTCCATTTACATTTGTCCTACATTCTCAAAATTATACGTGTTGTCGTGTTTTCTGAACAGCTTCGTGCCTCAGATGCTCCGTTTGAGGGCAGTTCGGCATTGTAAAATTATTACATCTAGTGCGTCCAAAACTCGATCTGCTAGTGCGTCCAAAACTCGATCTGCGCGAGTGGAGAGGTGGAACAGAGAGCTTTGTTGGTATTGCCTGCCAGAAACAGCATTAGAGACGGCTTTGGGGGTTTGCGGGCCGCTTTGTATAAATAAAATGCGAGCTCTGTTGTCAAAGTAAGAAGAGCCCCCACTCGTTCAACAGGTAATTACTTTTCACACGTTTTGAGATCTCCCCACACCGGAAAACGCCCTAAAGTGTATTTTGCTTTATTTCTCAAAACTAAAATTTCAACGAATGAGGTGCACGTTTCCAGTTCGTTACAACGAGTTTTCATCCTTTTTCGCTAAAATTTGGCAAGAATCTTGTCTGATAATGTAGAAAAACAACTGCGTCGGGAATTTTTAGTTTTAGCCTCCTTCAAAGGTAATGAGTATTTAAGCAAATCTAATGTGTGTTTTATAAGAATTTAAAGTTTAAAAGCATATTAAAAACAAACCAGGCAATTAATCAAAATTCCCCAACCGATTTTTTTTTATCAAGGTGTGAAGAAAACTTAGCGATGTCGCTCGCTTTCTCCGTTAACTTCTCACTTACAAACGAACTCAATTTGTGAAACTACATACTTTTGGAAATTGATCGCTGTTTTTGGAAAGGTTTTGTTATTTTTCCCTTAAATCAGCTAATGATCGGAACTACAATTCCTCAGCTTTCAGAAAATGTACACTTTATTGAGGTTTTTATGAAACGCGTGACCGTGAAACAGCGACAACGCAGAGGTTGTCATTGGGGTATACTGATACCTTTTGAGAAAGATCAATTTAACCTTTATTCATTCAGAACCGTATAAAAACACTTTCTAAAGAGATGAACTGCTTGACTAATAAGCCCCAAGCTAAAGCAAAAAAACGCGAAAGCAGTCCAGTACACTGCAATCCGCCGTTACTCTATGTTTCGATATGCGGACTGCAACTGAAGATACGGTCGTCGTTTGTAAAGCTGAGAGTGTATAAAATTGGTGAAAAAAGCGTCTAAAATTGTATTCTTGATTTTAACATTTTATTATTATTTTATATATTTTTTTAATATATATTCCTAATCCTTTAAAGCCACAAAAATCCATCATTTTCATTCTTGTCTATACACTTTGTGCATAAATCTATACACGTTCCGGCAAACGACCAACCGTCTGACTGACTGACCGACTGAACCGACTGTACGACTGACGTTGGCCGAGTGACCCAACAGACTAACCGACCGATTGGACTGACTAACTTAGTAACGACTCACTTAAACACTATACTAAAGGCGACTAAGTGGACGTGTCATCCTAATTCTTGCCTCTAGTCGTACATGCGCTCAGTCATTTGGAGCGCAACACGGCGAGCGAAAAAAAAAGGAGTGCAGTGCTCCGCGCCGCGCTTATTTAATTTTTCGTTTGCCATTTTTCGCGTTGCTCTCCGACTAACTGAACCCCTGTAACAGGTAGATAATTCACGCTGACTTACTAAATTTATTAAATAGCACAATACATAGAAATGCCACATACCACTGAAATCCTAGTGTTCTATTTTGTATACGCTCTGTCCGCGCTTGACTTAGTGGGCTCTTTTTTATGCCCGTCTCTTGTTTTCTAAATTCGTGTATCTGAAAGGAAAAGAACATTTTACGATAACTGCAGAAATTCACGCGCGCTCATTGGTTAAATTTTAATGTCATATGCGGACAGACACATAATTTGAAATTCATGCGACGCGTCAGCGAGCGAGAGCGGGCAATTCGACAATTTGTTATCGTAAAAAACAAAATTGATGTCAGTTTTTAATGCGTCTGTCCTGTTATTTGACGATAGAATTTCGTCATAACATTGTCAAAGTAGTCTGCGGATCCACTCGGCTATCGCCTCGTGGATCCACAGTACTTGACAATGTTATGACGAAATTCATGATCAATAAACAGGACAGACGCATAAAAAAACTGACGTCAATTTGTTAAAAGGTCAACAGTCCAAAAAGTGTGATATAGTCCACTAAAGTCTCTGACGTCCCTTGGATCGTGTTTGTTGTTTAAATCGTCGCCAGAGATGCCAAGAAAGCCAGGCGAAATGGCGCCTGTATTGGCTGTAGTGACTTACCGTACAAGCTATGAAAGTTACAAGCTGCCGCCTGTACAAGGCCGGGCGACTGAGGCTATATGTGTGCTTCTGCCTGTTTTACATTATACATCAAAATAAAAGTTGTATTTCTTTTGGTTCGAACAATAGACAACATAGCGCTTTTAAATAGCGTTCTTTAGCAAGGGCTGTCACAGTATTCGGGGCTGCCTTGTGTGACGTGCATGATATGTTAATGATTAACAGCAGATTAGAATTACAATATTTATGTAACTACCAACATCAGCGTGCTGTCGACCAATAACTGTAGTCGCAAACAGCATTGATCGCTTCGCACTTTGCTACAGTGGGAACACTTCACTTGTGATAGTGCAGTTTTCTTGGAAGTACGGTCTGAAGTAGAAGAAATGGCAGGACTTAGAAAAGCTAAAAAGTTTGACTGGAAGGACTCAAATTTGGCACTGTTCGGTTCTGACACGGAGAAAAATGTAAGCTTTTAGTTCCAAAATGGCTGCTGTTCTCCGGTGGTACGTGTATTGAGTGGTAATTCATGGGTAGCCAGTATATAATGAACTAGAGCATTTTGTTTAAAATATTATAAGTAAGCTGTCTCTTTCGTAAAACGTTACGGTTAGGAACGCAACCTGTGGCCCGGCTATCTAAACTACCGTAGTTAACTCTCAAGATGTAAAAGGGT
>JAHPZR010037931.1:0-10310 GCA_019787425.1 Platygyra sinensis | reverse complement strand
TTTTCCGATTTGTTCACAATCTGAAAACACCGACTCGGACTTGAAAGTGCACGCGCTGCACTATGCAAATGAACTACTCGTACGCGTCAGACCTGCCTTCAAAAACTTTTGCAAACTCGCCAAACGAGCAGAAACAACAAGAAACTATCAAACACAGGTTTTGGTTATGATAAAGCATTGTTTGGCAAACTCACAAATTATTAACTCGATACCGGAGTAAAGAGTTTTCTTACAGAACTTTTCCCTATAAAACAAACACAAAAGTTTACGGGAATGGAGCCGGCGAACGGATTTTATTCATTTACAGCGCGAAATTAAAGAAATTCTTGACCCTGAAAAACACACCTTTTCCATTAAATCAGAGCATTTAAGTCCATACAAGAGCCTTGGTTCTTCTCTGCCTTATTCCCTGTCATCGTTGTGAAAAATCGGAAGGAGAATCTCGGAACTCTCACCATTTCATCACACAACGTGACAACATCCACGCGAGAGCCTAAGACACGTGCGTGGATCAGCGCGGATACATGACGTCAGCATGGCGCAATTTGTTCTAAAAATAGAAAAATTGTCCCATATCATGGGTCCGCGCGCATCCCAAGACTTACGGTCTCCGTCCCTGATTATGGCTCCTGATAGAACTGAACACATCCAATCGCATTGACTGTGCTGTCCCGTTGAGTGTATCTTCTATGGTATGGAAAGGCTCGTGTGTATACCGGGAAAATACCAGTGACTTGTAAGAGACTCCATGTAATACTTAGCAATTATTGAATGAGGCTGAGTGGGATATGAAGAATTCTGCAGATCAAGGAGAGTGTTATCCACAGAGGCTGAAGGCCGAGGTGGATAACACCCTCCGAGATCTGCAGAATTCTTCATATCCTACGAAAGCCGAATTCAATAATTGCTTTATTATTCATTCAAAATATTTCCACGTTCTTAAAGGAGTTTCGCCATTTCGCTCTTTGTTTTTCTGCTCACCAAAAAAACCACAATCTTGTCCCCGGGTTTTCTCGGTCAACGGTTCAATAACCCACGGCAGGCTGCACTTTTGACGTCATCGGTTCAATAATTTTCAGCGGGCTGCACTTTTGACGTCATTGATTCAACATGACGAAGATTATTTCCAAATTTGGTAAACAGAAGATGGTTATGGTGAATTATGTGTGTGTTTTTAACCAATCAGAAACGGGGAAATATTTTGAATGAATAATAAATGCAATTATTTAATTCGGCTTTCGTAGGATATGAAGAATTCTGCAGATCTCGCGGGAGGGTGTTATCCACCTCGGCCTTCGGCCTCTGTGGATAACACCCTCCTTGATCTGCAGAATTCTTCTTATCCTACTCAGCCTCATTCAGTAACTGCTAATTATCATTCGATGCAGTTTTTTCTTCCCTTCCATTGGCCGCCAGCCCACCAGGTGACCTGCAAATAACTGCCTGCAGACGTGTCCTGCCTACAAGTAATGGCCGAGTTTGCTCATGCGTGGTACCGTCTAAACGTGTTGTGCTGCAAATAATGTTCTGCTCATGCGTAATTGGAACCACGTTCTCGAGAGAAAAGTGGCTGATCGCTTCCCTGAGCTGCCAGGAAGTGATTAGCCTGCGTGGCAGGCCGTAGAAAAGGAGTGAGGAAAGTCAAAATGAACGCGGGATCGGAGGGAGAAGGAACGGCCTGCAAGAACGCTATTGTTTTCTGTGTTTTTTACGTCCACCAGACGAACGTAAAAATCCTGATTGGTCAGATTTAATGAATTACCTAACTTCATCCTTCTGATTGGTCAGCGACCTGTCATTTGAAACCATTAAGGTCTTCTTACATTTATAATCAACCAGGCGGATAAATCTAGAGATCGTTTCGAACTTATTCATCATAGGTTAGCCGATGTTAGTAATAACGCCTGTTTTGTTGTTAGCGACCTGATTATTGAAGTCGAGGCCATGAAATTTACTGCGTGATAGTTAGCTCAGAAGCTAGTTTGTCTGGAAGACATCGAAGGGGCAAATTTGACGTTGTCTGTGCATCGGCGGAAAGTGTCACAGATAATCATTGAAGAAGAACACTACTGAGTAGCAGTTTAGTGGCTTGTGAGTCGCATACAGTTGAAACATGAACAGGCACTGTAGGCCGACTGCGAATCGATGTAAGAAGCAATCACTGTTATCCCAAAGCTCTTCAGAGATTCGCTTAAGACAACTCCGAATATTTCTTTTCTCTCCGACGGTTTGAATATATTTCCACGAGCTTTAGCCACAAATTTGCCATATGTTACTTTTAGATATATCTGGCAAACTCTTCAAACATTGTTACAATTGCTTTCTTTCTGGCCCGGCGTCTTCTCGCTTTTCCCAACGTCCGAAGCTAAGGTCTTCAAATTTTAAAATTCATTTTTCGTGCAAAACAACAAAAACAAGAAATACGAGAACCCATTGGCGCCTTCAGAGTTTGTCACGAAAGAAGTGGTGTGATTCTGATTGGATGATTTTGACAGGCAGACATTTCACAGTTGAGTGGGTTTTGCATAGTTAATTAGAGGGCGGAATCAAGAAAACAATGGCGTCCTTGCAGGCGTCCCCTACCGCGATCCTCACGGGTCTGTTCTCGCGCTTCATGCGCTCGTCTTTCCCCTTTCCCTCCCCTTCGGACGCCTGCCACGCAGGCTAGGAAGTGATTAAAATGTGAAACCAAACTTGGTGATTATTGAACTCGGTTATCACAAAATGTCGTGATTTGCCAGTGTCTCGCCGATCGATTATTTGCCTCAGCTTTCGGCTTCGGCAAATAATCATCAGCTCGCCACTGACAAATCACGACATTTTTCGATAACCGAGTTTAATAACTGTTAATTATTGCGTACTTTTTCCCTACAAACTCCCCACCCAACCCCTCACATGTAGATGTTTGTGTTAAGAACAGTCATACATCGGCTTTGCGAAAATACAATACAGCTAATTCTCTTTTCCTACCACGATTGTCCTTTCAGGCCGTAATAATCGAAAAAGGTGAAGGGCTTATATTTGTAAAGTCGCTTTTCGGTTGATATCTACTGAAGTATTGATTTGAGACAATACTGTTCAATTCAATGCCGAATAACGTATTTATGAGACAGTGAGAATGGTATTTTTACACGTGCAACGCACAATATTAGCAATTATATACCGGAGGTAAGTAATGCGGGTTATTTCCTCTTTTCTTGACCAGTCAAAGCGTCCAACAAACAGTACAATATTTAACAATTATTCACCGAAGTGGAGGTGAATAGTACTTGGCTAATCACCTCCGAGCTAGCCAATCAGCGTGCGCGAAAAGTACTATTCACTTGTGTGGTATATACTAATACACAAGTGGAAATTTACAGGGTGAGGCTTTTCAATAACACTTCAAACATTCATTTCTGGCAGAGATTTCAACTGTTATTACTTGCATGTCAGTATTTTTCCGGTCGCCATTTGTACATAAAATTTGAGCTCCAGAAATTGGACTAAACAAAGAAAATTGTCGCTAATAAATATAACTGACAGAAGACCTTAAAAAGGGCTTAATTGAAAAGCTGTTTGTGGTCGTATTGTCGAAAGTTTCGCATTTTGATTAAGGACTTCACCGATATATCCATAATTTCAGAGTTACTTAATTAAACTTTTTGTGAGATTCGATAAAATGTTTGATCATAAACCTCTTGTTTTGAGATGCTGATTGGTGTTCATTATTAAGTGTTCTTTTAATAAACGTCAATACCTTTTACTTGACACAGTCGGCGGCTTTGGCCCTATCAGTTAATTATATGTTTAGCAGATGAAAAAGAAAGAGAGAATTATGCGATCAGACTAAAAGAAATACATTTTTTCGAATTGCTTCTTTTTATAGTACACATTATGGAGTTTTGCTTAATTTGTATAAAAACAACATTAAAAACAAGCGTGTATAATTGAAAGTGAAGAACTCTTAAATGCACTATCCTATACCGACTAAAATTATCCTTCCAATGTGTAAGCCTAAAAGACAGCAATGCCACATATAGGGGCTCGTAAAAAGAAGAAAAGCTTATTTCGCTAAAATGCTTGGACAAGAGAGCTTCTAAAGACAGAATTTTAAGTTTCATTACGTGGTAATGGACTTCATGTTGACTGAAACAGATTTTAAGTAGAAAAATTTAGCTAAACTTGGATTACAATTTAAATCTAAAAAGATTATGGTGTGGTTAAAAAGATATGTTGAGGTCTTATAAGGCACACTGTGCAACGCATATATTGCTCAAAATGATGATTTCTTACGTGTGCAAAAAATACCCCTCATTTGAACAAAGCATCAAGAGAACTGCGGGCGCACTGTACCATGGGAGAAAAGGAAAAAAAAGAAAGTGAAGCCTTAGGCCGACTGGCTCATAACTGCCGGAGCTTAACCCGGCTAGGAGTAATTCTACTCCCCCTGGACGGGAGGCTGGTTCATCGTAAGTCAGGCTCCAGGGTGGAAAGAGGCGCTGTGGGAGTCAAGTGTTTTGCCGAAGAACACAACAGTGTCTCCGGCCAGGGTTCGAACCCGGATCGCTCGCTCCGGTGATGAAGCGCATGAGGCCACCGCGCCTCATGGTGCCATCCGAGGGAGAAGAGAAATTTCTTTACTTTTTCCCATAACCCTTACTGCAGCACGTTTTACTTATGCCAACGATGGAAACATTAATTTTTATGTGGAATGAAATTGAAATATGACATGCTGCTTTTTTTTCAGTCAGTATGAATGGCACTTTTCTGTGATGCTGTATTCTTTCCATACGAATCACCTTACTTAGACTGAAGTAATTCCTAAAATTACATCAATAGCCCATTTCACGGTTAATTTGTCTCATTTGCATTACAATGTAATCCAACGTGGATGCGAGGCAATTTCGGGCTAAAACTGCAAAATAGCCCGAAATTGCCTCACATACATGCTAGAATTCATTGTAATGCAAATGAGAAAAGCTAACCGTGAAAAGGGCTATTCAAGAAAAACCAATTCAGCATGTGTGTTCTTCTGCAGATTGTAATGATCAGGTCAGAATACGAAATCTTGCATGTTTGTCCAATCTGCAAATTACATATAATCTATTCAAACAGTTCCCCTGAGTGGCAAATTGACCCCGTTTTCAGTTAGACTGTAGACTTTGGAATTTTCTTATCTAATTAGTTCTAAATTGGACAGCATATTTTTAAAACATTAATATATACCAGTGCATAGACGTCATGTGAATAACTTATTGCATGCCTTGTTGACATCATAAGAGAAAAGAGAAAACAGTACTTAACTTTTAACTGCTCTATCTAAAAAACGAACGGCTTTCTTTCGTTCTTCGCCTGTCTCACAGCAGTCTATTTTCCTTGATTTTCTTGAATAACACGTTGATATTCTTTCTCAAAAACAATTATCGGGATCGTTTTAAATGAAAGTCCGTCTCAAAATTTACCCCCATTTATTTAATTAAATTTTTGTAAAAATTTAATTGCTGCTGGCGAATTTTATTTTGTGAAATCGCTTTTGGTCTTACATTCAAGTCGTTTTAACTCAATGAGCAGTACAAGCTGGCCGGTTTCTCATGTATCTCTGACATTTTAACGTACAAATATATTTACTATAAAACTGTAATTATACTCAAGCGAAAGTCATTGCTTTTCGATCGCGCTGGTAACCGTCTCATGGTGAAAATATTCACTTGAATGATTTACAGATGGAAGCTTTCGATAAGAAAAAGTTAATTTTAAAGAAACAATGTTATGTCCAGAAACGTCATTTCTTAATGAAACGAGTGGGTGGACAATTCCTTCAGTCAAACATATTGTTCAATAATTTACGACATCCCTTTCCTAGCTCTTGTCTCGTATTTTTAAACACTACATTCTTTCAGCTCCTTGAATAAAGTAATTAAATTGAGATTCAGGAAATTTTGAACTCGTAATGTAAACCGTACGTTCCTAGTTGGTTGTTGATACAAGGTGCGACGTACAACACAAATAGAATCTCTATATTGCCAGAACAGAGAGGCTTACGTTCATAAAAGCGTTAGCCAGAATCAATACTTAACTAAGAATTGGTTGGTCATCAATTTAGTTTTAAAGACTAAATGAGGAAATTCTTAACTTACCCGACCGTTGTCATAGTAACCACTGCCCACCAGAATGCATCAGGGATGCTTTTGAAATGGCTGTTTTTGCTGTCTTGTTCGGCGTAGAAAACAGCGCTTGCAAACAGCACTACTCCGATCAACAGGAAAAATATAAGCATGGCTAGTTCCCTCGAACTTGATCGAAGAGTGTAACCGAGGACTTGTAAGCCTTTGGAGTGACGTGAGAGCTTGAAGATGCGGAAAACCCGCACAAGTCGAATGACTCGAAGTACTGCTAACGACGTAACCCGGGCCTCATTCATTGGAAGTGTAATGTAGTACGGCAATATCGCCACTAGGTCAATAATATTTAAAAATGTGCGAATAAAGACCAACTTTTGCGGCGACGATAGCAACCGCACTACATATTCTAGAGTGAACCAAGCGATACATAGCACCTCGATTACTTTGTACCAAACTTCCTGAGCTTGATCGCTTCCACTGTACTTTTCGCAACCAGTTCCACTTGAGTCACTCTTGCATCTTATGCTCGGTAGAGTCTCGAGGCAAAATACGACGATAGACAGAAGAATAACGGACACTGACCACATAGCTAGAAAACGCGCGGGCATGGAGCTATCGGGGTACTCGAATAATTCCCATATCCTCCTTTGTGTTTGGTTAGTCGGCAATACAGGTTTCTTCTCGCTAATGTAACCTTCGTCTATCTCCAATCGCTGAAGATATTCCTTGCCGAGCTCAAAAAATTTCACTTCTTCCGAAAAAACGTAGAAGGGAACACCACTAGGTCGCACTAGCTTGCCCTTCGACTGATAAAAAAATAAAATGGCCTCAAACGATGAGCGATTTCTGTCGAAAAAATATTCGTTGTTTTCAGTGTCATAGAAGAAATCTCTTTTTGACGAACAACCGAGCAGGGTTTCCGGGAACTGACAAAGCGTTTGTTCGAAGGTTTCAAAGCGTAGTCCACTAACGTTGATGATAATCCTTCGACCCTTATCACCGCTTTCTCCCGAAAGTGATGGCTTGGGTGTCTGAACACTCGAGTTGTTGTTCGGTTGTTCACCGATGTGATTCAATCCACGATTGATGGGCTCCATTCGCCCTCCCAGATGGCAATAAAGCAATTGGAAAAACGAGCAATTGATGTCCTTTTAAGTCTTGGAGAGTTATCGAATAAATACAGCGAAAATTTAGTTATGTCAGAACAACTCTCAAGTTATATCTTTAGCACGCAACGCTCGGTAAGTTCGAATGTTTCCCTGAAAGATTTTGTTCGCTCTTATAAAGTGGGCGACATTCAACAACGACATGACAGGTGGCGGCCTGAATACTGTTTTTATTGTTTTCTACGCGCTGTCATTTTAGAATTGTAAATTTACAGAAGACTACATGAATAATTCAAATAGGTTAATGTATTCAGAACAAGGAGATTTTCTGAACAAGTTCTGACGGTTAACTCGCGTACATTTGATCCGATCAAGAGATGAATGAAAACATGTGAGAACTTCAAACAAAAAAATCAGTCTGAAAAACGTCGACAATTAATTTCTTAGGAATCAAGAAACTTTGTTCAAAGTATATTATTATTTCTCAAACGATTTATAATCTTCGAGTATTGTTGAATGGTAAGTATTAGAAGTAAAAGAAATGCGAGATTCGGCGGCCGAGTTGAAATCCTGAAAAACGAGGAGTTTTGGTCGTCGTGTAAAGACGACTTTGCATAACAAAAGCATCTGAGAGGATCTGAATTAGGGAACAAATTATCATTTTAACATAAAGCCAGATGCTCTGAGGTATTGCATGAAACCAAAATATCTCCAAAAAATAAAACATTAAATGAAAAGTCAAAAAAGAAATTAAACTTCAAAATTAGCTACAAAACAGGACGTGAAACGCGCTGTGGGTAATTTTTTTTCGCACAATCTTCCTTTAATTCTAACACTTAAGCTTTTTTTGAAATGCTATTTACATGAAATATTCACTTGCTCGTGAATTTCACCAAAGATAACAACAACAATCATAAAACCATCTTTATGTTCTAATAAGTGCTCAAGATCCTCCAATGTGTACATCGTACAAAGTCCTGAATCAATGCGAGTTATCCGGTCTGTGTACACACATGGCATAAAGATCAATATTTTTGATCGCCATATTTTCGGCTCCTTTATTTCAAATGAAGAAACATGGACAACTGAATTTGATATTATTGTACTGTAGAAAGCGGCGTGTGCGTGAATAAATTATTCATTGCAGCTGAGGCTAATATTTAAACATCAATTCATGGAAGGCTAGACCAATTACATACGAAAATCTTGCTGTTGATAGCTTAGTGGCTTGCTTCCGTCAAATGTATGGCGCATTTCTGCTTGATTCAATAGCTTCGACAATCAAATCTTTCAAAAAAAATCTAGCCCTCGGTTTATAGTTTCTTTGATTCCCAAATATATCATCCATTTTGATAATTCAGTTACAATAGAGACCGCTATAGTGGCGAAGAAACTGCACAGAACTGAAAATTACATCCATCTGTTCAAATCAAGTTTATCAGTCTTTGCCTGTCAATCTTCTGTCACGCTAATTCGAATTCGACGAGGACTTATTGAAAGACACGCACATTGTACGCTCCTGTTAATACTAAACAATGATACAAGTGGGCGAACCACAGAACAATTTCTTCACTCGCGAATTTTATTTTTAATGCCTCCTAAGCTTGACGAAGTCCATCAAATTCTCATGTTGAAACAAACCGTGTGATTGCCAGAATGATAACATATAAAGTTACAATGCCTGACAAGTAATACGAATTTAGTCGCCGACTATTAATCAAATCACTCGACAATATTAACCCATTAGTAAGAAAAAACATTAATATAATTTTATCAGTGTTTTATTTTTGTCTTCATCTTTTCTACTCATGCATTGAAGATAAGGAACTTTAACTAATCACAGAAAAAAAACCTGAAAAATTCTAAGCCCTTAAAAACGTCGCCGAGACTTACTCGACTGACCCTCGCTCCTATGCAGAGGCTCGAAAAGATTGTTATTGCCTGATTTCATACCGTGAGGGACTAGGTACGAGTCTGTTAATTATGGGATTAGCAACTATTGATCCCCATAGTCAGAAAGAGCACATCGAGATTCATAAAATCCCCAAGTTTGGTGTTAATCAGGCTAGTCTTGACTGAGATACAGGCATTTAAAAACGTAAAAAATTTACAAAGAAATGTATGGAAAACCGGACAAATGCGGACAAAAGTCCGGATTTGGCCGGTTTTCCATACATTTCTTTGTAATTTTTTTACGTTTTTAAATGCCTGTATCTCAGTTAAGACTAGCCTGATTAACACCAAACTTGGGGATTTTATGAATCTCGATGTGCTCTTTCTGACTATGGGGATCAATAGTTGCTAATCCCATAATTAACAGACTCGTACCTAGTACCTCACGGTATGAAATCAGGCAATAGAAGTTGTGACTCGAATGGATACTCCGAAATATGGTGAGACACTTAAATTTGTGTATATAAAGTACCAACCAATCTTAGGACAGTCTTACCAAAGGTTTACCAACTTTAATTATGGTGTAACCAGAACAATTTATGAAAGCTAACCATTTCGAGCCGACGCTTAGACATAATCACTAGAGATCAGTGCTAGCCTGCGAAAACAGCCGTCCTTCTTCGCTCCCGGCCCGAATGGCGTTTCGCGTGCGAAACGGCATTCGGGCCGGGAGCGAAGAAGGACGGCTGTTTTCGCAGGCTAGATCAGTGCCTGACCCAGCAGTTATTCTCTGCCTAAATAGGGCGTCGTTTATCTGCTTGTACCTGTTTTTGTGTCACGAAGTGTCTCACCATATTTTGGAGTATCCATTCTAGCAATAACACTTTCGGTGTTATAGAAAGCCCCTGTGCGGGTGAGCGCAGGCGCAGAGTCGAATGAGAATGAGAGAGCGCTCTGACGGTTCTTGGTGTTAAATGACCGAGAGAATACAACGTTCATCTATGATCTTTTTGGGACGGACCGACCAGCTGGCGTTATGAATTCTTGGTCCCTCCACTGCCTTGCAAGGCCAAGCAGCTCTGCGGTGTTCTACCTCACTGTTACAGCAAGCCAAACTTCCCCTCTATTAGCTATGGCCAAACCTATCCCGTGGGAGTTAATCTCGTTTCTTGTGCTAACAAATATTAAATTTGCATGGCTGCTGGCC
>JAHPZR010037929.1:0-22950 GCA_019787425.1 Platygyra sinensis | reverse complement strand
GCTATACTACATCATTTAATTAATTCAAGCTTTATTGATATGATAATTATGGTCCATTATGTAAGAAGTCCTTGTTATTGTGTGAACTCATCACGCAATCTTCGACGGAAGTTGGAGGGGAACAGTAGCGTGACGGATATTAAATAGTAGGAGTTAAGTTGAATCTAACGCGGGCTCTTATTGGTTGATTTAAAATCAAGTGGCAATGGCTTAAAATCTAACTGCCAGCGGCCAACAGGCAACAAGTCTTGTTGCCCACTCTCCACTAACCAGAGGTTATTTTATCTTCTTTTTGCCTTAGAAGTCTATACCCTCCCTCAGCTATTATAACAAAACAATTTATTACTGGTTCCTTGCCGGGGGAACAGCTTTCCCCCTCGAATCTCGAATCTTTCCTCGACTTCGACTCGGGAAACAGTCGAGACTATCGGGGAAACATTAAGCACTTAATGACTGGCCACAAGGGGAAACAGTGAATTTTGTTTCCCCGAGACCCTCAATGTTTCCCTCGGCTTCGCCTCGGGAAACATTGAGGTCGTGGGGAAACGAAACTCAGTGTTTCCCGCGGGCCAGTCATTAAGTGTTTTGTTATACCTTCCAACTAAAAACTAAAAAAAAACTGCGAAGTAATCGTTTGCTCCAGGCGTAGTCAATCGATAAACTGATAATCGATAACAATCAATAACAATCGATATCAATCTTCGATTGATATCAATTTCCGATACCACTCTATAGGAATCGATAAAGGAAAAAATTTGTGAGTTCGATTGATATCGATTTCCGATAGAAATCGATAAGGATTGCTTTGTCGATTGTTATCGATTATCATCGATTTTATCGGAAACTATTTTTGTCAATTTCTACAAGTTAAAGATTGACACGATGTACTTTCTATGGTTTTATTGAGTCATTCAATCGTGGATGTGCAATGCAAATATCAGCATGATGTTCCACAAAATCTAACCCCTGGGAGTGTCCTTGAAGTGAAGAGGGAGGAAGACAACATCTACAATAGCACTGTCTGATGAAAGGATTGTTCCGATCTAGTTTTCCTGCTTGTTTGCCAAGTTAATTGAGGAATATCATGGACGAATTACCTGGTATGTTATCAGTGACTTCAATGTTTGTTTATCTTTCAACGAAGGGAACTTGGGGAACACTTAACATGACTTGACAACATTGTATTAATTACGCTTATTTATTACCCTGGGCCGGGTTGTTCAAAGCCTGATTAAGCTAACCCAGGGTTAGCGAGAATTTTGATTTCAGTTTTGTAATTTTTTGGTGAGGTGTTCTGTTTATATTGCTTGCCCTTCAGTTTTGAGCTGCAGTAATCTCAACCTACACCAAACATTAGAGGTGAAAAACATTTCTAAATAAGAAAACGTAATGCTTCAGTTAACATTTAACCCTGGGTTAACGTTAACCGGCTTTCGAACAACCCGGCCCTGGTTATTATTCAAAATGAAATAACGTCTGTGCATATATAGGATCGAGTTGGACTTTCATCTACGCGAGAACGCCATAAAGGAGATGCAAGATGCAATCGACAGCGCTGGGATGAATGGACAAGTCAAAATATTTTAAAACCCCAAACCAAGAACTAGTTGCTGAAATAATAAAATATTTTACCATTTCAACGCGGGTCTCGTATTGTTTACTTAATAGTAACGCCATCTCTGAAACGAATACTCTTCCAGGGACTCCTTGGGATTAGTTATTGTTATCGATTACTGTCGATTGCTATCGATTACTATCCATTATCTCAATCGATAACAATCGATAATAATTTTTTTCTGTGAGTCCGATTGTTATCGATTACTGATTTAAATCAATATCAATCGGTGATTGATATCGATGGTATCGATTGATTTCCGATATCGATTTCTATCGATTGACTACGCCTGGTTTGCTTTACGCCCAGGCTGGTTCATAAATTTGCGCGGGACCGGAGCACGACCTGATCACGTGTGAGTCGAAAGTCCATGTTGTCGTTTCCCTAGGGAGTTAATTTTGTTCGCCCTCGGGAGTTGATAAGTTTTGACCCACGGCACGTGACACGTTTTCCTCCAATCAGAAAACGTATTTCATTTGGGAGGTATAAAAACTGTTTCTCAAGAGACCAATGTAGTGTATTATGTCTGTCACATTGGTGTTCCCAAACACAAGTCTTTCGCCTTAACTACAGTGCACAAAATCCCTTTTCTCTCAAGAAAGGTTTTTCACCAGTCTTCATATTAAAATATAGGCATAAAGGCAATTCGAATGTATAAGTGAACTATTGCATTCTGTTATAAATCTGATCTTCTCATTATGCAAGTGGGACCAAAGCCAGGTGGCGAAAAGTAGTAAAATAGTCATTTACTAAGTAAACATACTTTTTAAAACGTTATTTCAATCTGTACATAGTTTACAAGAAGACCCGACCGGACAGTTTTAATAACATTGACAAGCTTTGCGCTGTCGTCAATAGCGTGTCACATTACAGTGTTGCGATAGAGAGCTGGGGTTAGCTTTATTGTTTGATATCTAGTTTATGAAACTTGTCATAACTGTAAGATAACAGCAGCTTCAATAAATCATGAAATTTTCCGCTGCCGGGTTCAAGCTAGTTTGATGTAATGCTTCAGTTCATGCGAGAAAGCTTCTTACAAGCTCATGATATGAAACCCCCCCTCCCCGGGGATATATGAAACGTATCCTGGAGCAGTTTCCACGTCACTAGTTTCCATCAATACCCGTGACGATTGGGAATTATACAAGCTGTGGCAACGGGGAATGTTGGCCTTAAAAATGTACTGTACATGTATACTTTTAAGCATACACCAACCAACCATTATCCAAGTTAAAAATAGACTTGGTAGGACTATTTCTTCCTCTTCTTGATTACTTAAAAAGAAATGGTAACAGAGGTTTCGAGGGTTTAACACATTCTCCTTTTTGTCTCAGTTTCCACATATTCTCTATCGTTTTCTACCTCTCTTGTTATGGTGTTTGAGTTATTAATATTATGACGGCGAATTGTAACGGCTGAGACTTATTAGTACGTGTATAACCACCGCAAAGTGTGTGGCTGGTACTGTGGCTGTTCGCTTGAAGGAAAAAACATAAATGTTTAGCTACCACATTTTTCCTGTTGCTTTAAGGGGGGAGAAACTTAACTACAACAGCTGTACAAGTCTGTTGCTAAGGAAATCTCAAAACCTCCTTTTTTGACTCCTGAAGTCCAGTGGGCATCAAAGTTTACCGTGTTTGTTCGATTCACGTTTCCTTTAAATGTTTCGAACCAAGCCCATATTTGGTATATCACGTGACCACAATAGAAAACGTCTAAAAACTCGGACTGAGTGGATCGTTTTCGAAATATAACAATACATTTTGCCAAAACACGGCATTATCTACAACTTGTAGTATGCGTTTGAGGAAATGTACAATATTTCGAAAATTATAGATCTTTAAGTGCTTTTACAGCCTCTCATTTAAAGGAAACGTGAATCGAACAAACACGGTAAACTTTGATGCCCACTGGACTTCAGGAGCCAAAAAAGGAGGTTTTCAGATTTCCTTAGCAACAGACTTGTAGTTAAGTTTCTCCCCCCTTAAGGACGCCTCTTTGGGTCAACAAGTGTCGGATGAAAGCCAGCATAATAAGACAAAAGTATTTTAAAAGACGTCAAGTTTGATCAGTATTACTCTACTAGATCCAAAATAAAACGCGATAATTATACACGACAGGGCTTCGTGGGAGAGTGATGAAACAGAAATGATCTGATGTTTATCTTTTGCCATTTTTGTCAGCTGTCAGTAATTGAACCACATGTGGCCTAAAAGCACGCGGATATAATATAAGCCCTGAGTACTAAGGCGGGGACAAGGAAACGGCACTTGAAAGCTTTTTGTTTTTACAATGACGTGATCCTTGACAACTAGACACTGCCATCCGGAGTATCGTGTTGCGTCGCGTTGATGGGCTAAATTACGACTTACCAAATCTTGAAATTTCTACTCTAGTGAACAACCAGGGGAAACGTTTCCTCGGGAAACTTGCTAACGCAGTTTCCTTGTTCAAGATTAATAGTTGGCATTTTCACATGTAACAGTTTCTTAAACTTGATGGTTTTGAAGGAACGTTAGCGGAGTGTGTCTTGCAGTTTTCGCAGTCGATAAAGCGAAGAGGACCAGGAATCGAAATCACAATCTTGGTAAGTTAACAGTCAACACATTACTATTCAATGATGTCTGATGAATTAATCAGTTACTCCGCAATAGCCCTTTTCACGGTTAACTTTTCTCATTTGCATTACAATAAAATCTAGCATGTATGCGAGGCAATTTCGGGCTATTTTGTAGTTTTAGCCCGAATTTACCTCGCATCTGTGTTGGATTACATTGTAATGTAAATGAGAAAAATTAACCGTGAAAAGGGCTATTGTAAATCATATTAACTGACTGTTCATGAAAAGTTTACGCATTCGTTCATGCTCACATGCACGACCCGTGGCAAATTTTTAGCCCAGCATATTTTCTCTCCGGTTAGATAGATCACGCTCTGCAATGCAAGTCACGCTAAATCGCGCAATGTTTTCAGTCTTCTTTTCTTGCGCCTATAAAAGTTGTCGTTGACACCATGACAATACAACAGACAGAGTTTTAATGGACATATTTTATCATGCTTTGTTATTTAATAGAATATTCTGGGAGATTTCCTTCCCATATGGGGCCAGAAAAGAAATCTGTCTCGTGAGTCGAATCTCTGTTGACCTCATATACGTCACTTTAATCCAATTTAGTTCATCCATCCCTTCTTTTGTTTACCTTAAAATGGTAGCCCCAAGTTATGAGGAATTATTAATTTTGAAGTTAAATAGAATGCTGGTCATTCTTTTTTTAAGTGCCTAACAAGTGCCAACATGGCAATCAACGCCAAGGAAATTATGCTACTGGTGTGGAAGTCCCAGACATACTTTGGTCAATTTCAACTCTGTGTTTGGTTCGTGTCGTTTTTGGCCACCTCGATCGGGATACAGATACTTCATTCCAGAAATGATAATTTTGTTTGCAATGGCACCGCGGAGCAGACAAGCATCCAGTGTCCTGACAACACCTCACTGGGTGTTCATTTAGCTTTGACGAGAATTCATGGCGGCGGCTTGTTTGCGATTTTGGTTTCTGTACACAGTTTACATCGTTCCTAGACTCTCGCGGTTCCGTAGGAGAGAAAGCACATCTCCGCTATGCGGGCTATATTTAGCATTTTGTTTACATCTGTTGGCAAAACTTCTCTTCAACACTGTGACACTTTTAATGTACATTTTCTATGCTCATCGATCGTTTCCGGCCCGTCTGTATTGTGTTCTACAGAACGGAACACAAAATGTTATTTGTTCTGACAAACTCCGTGTGGAGAAATCTGTCTTCCAGACTGCACTGCTGTTAGTGCTGGCGGTTCTTACGTTTTTTTGCCTTGTGGAATTCACTTACATGTTGCATCTTATAAGGTCGAGAAGCAGAACAGTCTTCACTGGAGAAGAGGCTCAGCGAACTGAACAGCTGGACAATGGATGCTGGTGCGAGTGTGTAATGCCAACGGACCGACAATTCAGCCTGTTTCGCCTTCACTTGAGGGAGATACGTCAGGATCCTGCCAATGCATTAAGAATGTACTTTGATGGCATCAAGAAGTTCTACTTGGAGAAAACCGAATATATCGATCACTCCTACTTGGACAACACCAAGGCCTTGAAACTAGATGACATGTTCATTAGACCAGTTTTCTCGGAAGCTAGAAGCTCAAACTCTATTATGAGAAATACGTCTGTTCAAAAGGAACTGGAAAACTGCAACGAAATTTTTAATATCTTGATAACAGGAAAGGCAGGAGCTGGGAAAACTACTTTTGCGCAGAAAATTGTAAGAAGGTGGGCGAAAGGAGAATGCGCAGTTTTGACCCTGACCAAGATTGTCCTTTGGCTAGACTTCACTACCCTGGAAGACACAAACTGTACTGTTTCCCTGGAAAAATTAATCAGCAGTCAACTTTCTTTGAATCCTCCTAAAGAAAAGCTCCTCGATTTTGTGAAAGACAATCCCAAAGCGATTCTAATCGTTATTGACAACGTCAGCGAATCACATTCTGATAGTCAAGAAACCGACTTTGCCAACAGTTTTGAAGAAAGTATGCCTTTCTCAGTTATGCTGAAAAAACTTGTTACAGGAAAGATCTTGAAGGGTGCTACACTTCTAACGTGTTCCAGACAAATACACAGCACCTCTCCAGATTTGTCTGGCTTTAGAAGTCGAACAAACATTATGGGATTTTCTCCACGAGAAATCAAGGAGTATATCAAGATATATTTTGCAAATGACGGCTGTGACAAAGACGACTTGGCCACATTCATGTTGATGGAGAGTTTAACAGACAATACGCTTTCCTTATGCTGTGTCCCATTGCATTGTTTCTACATGTGCTCCTTTATGCAGTGGATCCGCAACTCGAATAAAGCATTATCATTGGAGGCAGGAGGGAACATTCCAGAGACTGTCACTGAACTTTACAAAGGGATTGTACAAATGAGTATCCAGTTGCAGCGAGCAGCATCTACACCGCACAATTCTGATGAAAATGCAGACTTGTTACCTTTATCCGGTGCTCCGGAGAGCTCGACAAGGACTTCAAGGTCATCGAAGGGAACTGCCACCACAGACACTCGAGTTTCAAGCCACACTGAACTACAGTCAAGAGCACAGTGTGTTCCTCATCACTCATTACTTGGGATTCCCACAGCAGTCTGCTTTCTAGCAATGAAAGGTGTCGATGACGATAACTTTACCTTTCGTGGTGAAAAACTTCGTTCAATTTTAACGCAGGAAGAGATTTCCATCTACTTCAAGCCGATTGCAATGTCGAAGGATTGCATAGAAACCCATTTCACCTTCCGAAGTGATTATCTTCAGGAATTTCTGGCAGCCTGCTTCGTTGTCTCAGACCCCTCACTTAAAAGGTTTGGAAACTTGGTCGAGCAAGTTAAAGAAGGCAATTCAAGTAAGCGAGACCGAGTGCTTCAGTTTGCCTGCGGACTTTTATTTGGTGAATCACAGGCCACCGATAAGAAGAAGAGAGAAGCCATTCATCTCGTCACTGAACTGGACAGCGTACTTCAATCCGCCAAAAGGAGACAAAAGGAACTGCAAATTGTTATGATCAAGTGTGTTGCCGAGGTTAAAAATGAGAAACTATTACGTGAAGTAGCAAGTAAGATAATCCCTTTCGTCGAGTTTCCTTGCTGCGATGTTGGGGTTGATGAATGCTCTGCTCTTGCACGCGTGCTTGGTGCCTCTCCGTTTGCGTCCATCAGGCTTGTCGATTTATCAGATAACAAGATCAGTGTTATGGGCATTCGACAGCTATCTCAGAAGTTGCTGCTTCCTGGTAAAGGCCCAACCGAGGAGTTAAATCTTAAGGGAAACATGTTGGTAGATGACGGACTCGAGGAATTGACCGAAGCTCTCATGAAGAAGGAATGTCGACTGAAGATCCTAAACATAGCTGAAAATGACATTACAAGCTCAGGTGTGTCGAAGCTGTCTTCAGCACTTGAATCAAACACATGTTTGGAGGAGCTGAACCTTAGCTGCAATGAGATCTGCAGTCAAGGAGTTGCACAACTTTGCACGGTTCTCCGGAATGAGAAGAGTAAAATCTCAAGGTTAAATCTGTCCTCGAACAAGCTTGGAGATGATGGGGTTCCTTTTTTGGTATCAGTTCGACAAACTTCGCTCAATCTGGCGTGGAACAGGATTGGAATCGAAGGCCTTCGTTCGTTGATCTCCATATTTGACACCTTACAAAACCTGGAACAACTTGATTTAAGTGGAAATATCATTGAGGCGGTTGGGGTAGAGGCTCTGTTACCTTGCTTAATGGTTCCAAGTTGCAAAATAAAATGTCTTGAGCTGAACCACTGCAAATTAGAAGATGAGGGACTCATCCATTGTGTTAAAGTGTTAACATTTCCGCAAAACCAAATGACGTGTCTAGGCCTCGCTGGCAACAGCATCACAAACGAAGGGATTGAGAAGATAGCAAAAGCACTTAGTTCTCCAGAATGTAAGGTGAAAAGTCTAAATCTAAGCTGCAACGTCATTGGGGACGAGGGAGTAGAGAACCTTTCACTAAGTTTGAGTAGCCCAAACTGCAGCCTTCAAGAACTTGATTTGAGTCATAATCAAATTCAAAGCAAGGGCTGCAAGAGTCTGGCAGCAGCAATCAGAAAGCGTAACTGCTTGGAGCGATTAGATCTCGATGGCAACAGTGTCGGTGACGAAGGAGCGACGCAATTACTGTCGGCACTCAGGATCCATAACTGTAAGCTTCACAGTTTGATGTTGGATGGAAACAACATTGGTGACGGAGGGATTGCTGTCCTGCCACATGCATTCAGAAGCCCCCACTGCAAGCTGGGCCATCTTAACCTGGGAGGAAACTTGATCAGTCGTTACAGCCATGAAACTTTTAACGAGGCATTGAAGAGTCCCTTCTGTCACTTGGAACGACTGATTTTGAGAGATTCTGCTTTAAGTGGATCATTTGAGGCAAAGAATAGCACCACAGGCACTAAGCCGACTTAAAACCTTCGTGTACCAAAAAACGTTTGCATCATCGTCTCTTGACTAGCCTCTCAGGCTTTCAGTTAGTTAAGGCGCAGCAGGAAAATAATCGCGCTAAAAAATAAAAAAGGGTTCGCTTCATCGAGCTGCCCTTTTTTTTCTTTTTTCTCGCGCCTTTCATGGCGCTGCGTCCCAACTAATTGATCGCCCAGAAGAGACTACCTCGTGACAGATGGTTTGGATATAACTTTTGTCTCAACTATCAGTATAAGTCTCAGTCCACTTGTCCGTTATATGCAAATTTTGCAGATCTCAAATCTCAGGTGACGAACTCGGAGTTCAAATTTTGGCCATTTCTCAGTTAACAGTCAAACCCAATCCAGATCATCTTCACACAGGACCGAATTTGAGAGTTTTATTTGGAAGTTAAATTTTGCATTTAAAACAGATATAGTTAAAGCAAAACGACACGATCAGTTATTTGATCATGAATTATTTCATATTTTTTGGCTTCAATATTGAGCAGTGACACTAAAACTAAGTTGTGTTGGGGTGCCCGGTTGTTTCTCACTTTTCATGGCTTGTTAGAACATTTTTGATAATTAGCGGATATACGATTTTTTTTTAAGATCAGCCAAGGCTGATATTATTATTCTTACTTATTATTCTTATTGTGTTCACATAGGGTAACACAATCCTAATCCAGTTTATAACGATAATTTTTCGGACGGATTTTGTTTGGGCCCCCCACAGCGGGGGCAAATTATAGAGCGCATGCACGCAGTCACGTATTCGCCCTGCAGATTCGTTTTGCCACTTCAGAGTACTGTAGTTTTATTTTGAGTATAATTACCCGGGCCATTACGCGAGTGCCTTTACAAAGTAGTTAGTGTGCATGATTTCTACAAAGCTGCTTGTCTTTTGACCCGCTAGCCTTCGACAACTAGTAACTAAAGCCTGCGTCATAAGGAAATAATGTTTTGTAGCTCGGTGACGGTAAATGGTCACGAGTTGTGGTAAGAAGTGTAGTCACAGGTAGCCCAGGCTTACCGTGCTTGTGTCACGTAACATAACATGGGTAAATATAGAGAATATATGAGGCGAAGTTAAGGTATGAAAATTTGCTACAAAATAGAAATAAAAAGCAATAAAATTTACCATGTGGCAATGGTTGTTGTCCTAACAAGTATACGAAGTTTTTGGGAAGTTATGAAGTAAGAGCGATGACTGTTTTTCCCCAAAACTTCGTGCACGCATCAAGGACAACAAGAACTCGTCATATGCTAAGTTTCATCGATTTGTATTTCCTTTTTCTAGCAAATTTTCAGACCTAAACTTCGCCTCATATGTTATGTGACACACACAGTGAGCCTGGGCGACCTGTGCGTGTATCTGGGTTACCTGTGTGTAGCTCGCCAAACGGCCATGGCGACCTTCTGATCCGTGTTCAGAAAATAAATTTTCCGATTTGTAGCTCAGCAAATTCGTTGTGGCCATAATTGGTTGCCAGAAAACAAACGAAACGACCGACAAGACCGAAACGAAACCTCCGAAACGAGCAAAATAGAAAATAAATGAAAAAGTTAAAAGAAACAACGGCCTTGATGTCTGTTATGGCAGGCTGATCTCGCATCCAGATTAACCTGAGATCAGGCGTTCTTTTTCTTTCTCGCGGCGGACGCCTGATTGCAGGTTACACCCAGATCCACTCGTGAAACATCGTGGCCTGTAAAAATAAGATTTTGTAAAAAAAAAAATTAACCAATTTGGTTTTCTTGTCAATCAATCAGATGCTGCGAAAGGCCTCTCCAGCAAGACCAATATGAGCAAGATTTATGGCAATAAAGATGCAAAAAGTTGCACTTCTTGAAGTTTTCCATCATACCGCGAAGATCAAAATTCAATGAGAAACGTATTGACACGTTTGACAGATTTACAGAGTTATAAATAGTTTTAATCCGAATGCTGTGACGCGAGTAGATTTCACAAAGATCGTCCCTACAAAATTTCACCTTTGATTTCGTTGAAGTCAGTTCTTAATTTATCCTCTAGTGTGGATAGGATAGCCCCTTTGCTGAAGGAAAACCAACAAATGCATGATGCAGACGATGCATGATGCAGTCAAACAGATGCATGTTACCGGTAAATGTAGTACCGTGTAAACACTCTAGACCACCCACAAAGCCAAGCCCAGAATCGCAAGACTATCCGTGTAGAGCTAAGCAAATTACTTTGAGACCTTAAGTAGTCACGAACGCCTGAGTGATAAAAGCATGTCAAGTCGCCCTCGTTTTTCTCTTCAGATAAATCGCACCCCGGGGTTCGCACGAGAAATGCTGCAAAGTCTTCTCGAAAAGACTCACCATCGCCTAAGAATCCAAGAGACCCCGGAACGAGACGACCAGGAAACCTGTTTTAGGAAATAAGATTTCTTGTTTTAGTTAAAATACCATTCAAAATGTGAAAAATATCCAGCTTTTTCTCAATCTCTTCGTTCTCGTCGTGCTTGTGCTCATACATCTTTACCAGCCCGGCGCGAATTTGTGATGTTCCTATGTCACACAAGTGGATCTGGGTGCGAGATCAGGCTGCCATAGTAATGCCACGGAGATCAAGGCCGTTTTTTCAACTTTTTCATTTAGTTACTTACTATCTTGATCGTTTCGGCGGTTTTGTTAGCCTCCCACCCCGGGTAGGGTCTGTCGGATTTCGGTCCCCTATGCAGACGCTCTTAGGGCTCGTCACGAGTTCCTTCCCCATAGGAGGAAGAACGCGTGACAAGCATAAGAACGTCTGCGTTCGTTTCGTTGTTTCGGGTTTTAGTGCCAGGGGATTTCGGGATTTCGGGATTTTAAGTGACGGGGATGATCGAATGGAGCCAAAAGTCAAAACCCAAAAAGATCCCTAGGGCTTCCAGCAAAACCAAAAAACATTCCTGGACCAAAAATTAACCCCAAAAAATTCCCACGCCGATTTTGTGGTACTTAAAAGTTCCAAGTCACAAGCGAAAGAAATCAAAAGTTCACTAAAGCAAAAGGAAATTCCAGTGACGGTAAAGGCAAGTGACTGAATTGAAGCGGTTGAAGTCTTGTACACAGCCGGGCACCACAGGACAATGCAGACTATTTTCCAACACGTGCGATGTAAAGCGACACCATAGTTAACTATTAAACAACTGCAAAACACACTTGTTTGTACTTCATTCACAGAACTACGCAGTCAGAGCACTACCGATTCTTTTTAATACCCCCCAAAAATCCTTACTCAAATCAAGCTACCCCAAAAAATACTTGCCAAATTTTCGTACCCAAAAAAATCCCGGAATCGAAAATTTCAAACCCCCCAAAAAATCCTTGGATCATCCCCGTCACTTCAAATCCTGAGTGCCTCCCCTGGGGTTTTAGTACATGCCACCAGAACCTGGACAACTAACTAACTTTGCCAAAAGAAAACGTCATAGTTTATTTTTATACTCGGGAACGGCAGCCAAGGTAAATTCCCTTTATTCAATAAAAAAAAGCTGAGAAATTTTTCGTGCTTATTTATGAAGTTATAGCGATTACAAACCGTAGTGGTCGGAAACTGGGCAACATGCTGTAATAGACCAGGTTCGATATATCAATATAATAACTATAATAATAAAGTTTCTTTTGTCTCTCAATTTCCAAAAGAGACTTGGATTAAAGCCTCGGAGCCATATTATGTAGGAGTCAAATTGAAGCTTGAACATCCCCCTCGGGCATACCCCGGTAACTTGACGCCTTTTCATGCGCGGGAGGGAGGGCATTTGATCACCACACATAGGGGATGGGGAATTTGATCGCTAGCTTCGATTTCCTGTTACGAGTCGCGCTGATTCCACGAGTGTTCATGGCGGAGACGGCGGAGACAAAGATTGCGTATTCATGTTGCATGGCAAGAACAATAGATTCTTTTTCTCATTGGAAAAGATTCTTTCTAATGCAAAACATTTTCATTGTCTCTGCCATGCAAAACCGCTATAGACAATATCGCTAACCAAGAAAAAGAGCAACCTCATTCCCAGGCTCTGAGAAAGCCTCGGAACGAGATCAGTAAATGAGCTGGTGTGTTGAGGGCGGATAAACGTACTGCGCAGCTTTCTGCGCATCCATTTCCCTTCTTGCGGGCTCAGGTAACGATTGCAAGCGAAGATGACGCTCGGAGCTGTCGCTCGGTTGATTTACTTATACTTAGGCAAGCATGAATTTTTCATGAAGTCTCCCCCTGCCTGCTGAGAGGTTCTCTTGTTTATGTATTCAGTGGGTTGCTTGTAATGATGCAATATGTAAAGAGTGTTTTTGGATAAAGTTTTAGTTTATTCTCTAAAGACTTGCAGACCGCTAGTACTAAAATATAACTGTATTTCATGATCCTGATATTTGGTTACATATACATTAAAGATAACAAAATTGTTGGTTTTCATATTTTACAAATGATATACAGTACAGAAAAACAAAAAAAATCTTGTTCTCATTTGTGAATAAATATAAAGATACTGCCTGTGAAGTGCTCTTTTGCAACTTGTACAAGGCAAATTATCCCACATAGTAACAGCTATTAAATTAAGCTGTTATTTTAAGCTTTCATTCGACGTACAACATATTCTGTACCGTTACCAGATCAAGAAAATATCATATTCTCTTGACCAGGTATATTAGCAATGAAGGCAGTTTCAAATCTATAAAAGTCGAATCGTTCTACACATGTTCAATATCCAAGTATAGGACTAACTTTAAGGAATTAAAGCCAGTCAAAACACGGATAGCATGCACGGAGATCACTAACAAGTTAAAGTCTTAAGGCGTGATACAAAAATGTCTTAGACAAGCTTTACACAGTGGAGATAAATATGAGACGTTGAGTAGTTGGGTATGTACTATAAATTCATTTGTTTTCCATTATTGCCTGAAGTCTCGATAAAGAACATCCTTAGCAAAGGAGTATACAAATGTACCAACCTTGTTCAATACTTCCAAAAGTTCATTCCACCGTATAAATTAACTTTAACGTCCAAGGGTCTGTCACAGTGCCTGCTTCAATATATAACAAGCAATTCTACTTATTTTCGTATAAAAAAGCATTCTAACATTAATCAGTTTAAAGTGCAGGAGTCTGAAGTTTGGAACCCGGCGCCATTATATTCCAAACCTTTACGGATTTGACCCAAAGCCAAGAAATCTTCTCATAGTAAGTTAGTACAGAGAGACAAATAAAATGCTAGTTTTCCATCCCCCGTTAAATGACAAGATATAGAGAAAAAATGTAGCGTTGACTTAACCTGAGCAGTACTTTTGTGCGGTACTTATTATTAAACTTATGCATATGAAAACTCGCGTGTTCTCAATACTCAGGAAACGATAATGATAATGATAATTGAATTTGTTTGCTATTTTGAACTTTAGCACTCTAGGAAGTGAAAGTATCAAGGTCTACAGGGATCTGGCCATGTTCAAAGCCTAGTATATAAGCACTTAAGGACCACAATAGATGATTCTTCTTGATTAACTTAAAAGAAAAGCAAGCGGACGAAAGAGATAAATTGCTGCCTTGTAAATTATACCTTGTCTTGCTATTCAAAATCTGTACAAACCAGAAGCCTGACCAAGATCTATTGAACACTTAAAAAAATTCTTCTGCATCACTGTCTCCACTTACAAGAAAACAAGTTGAGATTTAAGCCAGAGACATCCCACACTGATGACGTATATGTCCATTAGCGTCTCTAATTGGTTGAGCTCCAGTTTAACCAATCACAGACCCTATACAGACCTCTGCAGGATTAGGACATCAGTATGAGATTTAAATTTCAAGTCTCACAAGTCTCTTCCTCAGTAGCGACTAAAATCCTACCACAAACGACTACAATCCGATTCAATGAGTGAGAAAAATACCAACTCTATCATTAAGTTAACTCACAACTATGAAAACTGTACTTAGTACCTAGAACTTAAACTACACAAATGACAAAAATTCACTAATCACGTGTCAAGCTAAATATGGTCAAACTTTGTGACGTAATAATTTTATACCTCCTTCACGAGAAGGTATTCTGAATTCGTTTCAACTCGAAACAGTACACATTAATTACTTCAATTCATTACAAAGTTTTATCAAAACACGCCCGAGACACTCTCAAAATGGATGCCAGTAGCCTTGGTTGAGTTGTGTGATACCAATTTTCATCTTTACTCAATCAAAAAAGAAAATCAAACAACAATTCCGTTTTCTCGAAAATGAATTACTTTAGGTAACAAAGACAGAGACTGAGTTATGAAATTTATACGACTCTATAAAAAATAAAATTTGACAAGGGCCGCAAAAACACAGAGATAAAAACCGAGGCTATTAATAGTACTGAACTATCACTCAAACTATGAAAACTGGTAAAAACCTGTCACAAAGACTACTAGCAGCGCATGCTCGACGGTGCGTGTAAAATTTTAATTAATTAATTTATCATTCTGACGGAATTAATCATATTCACAAGTCAGGCATTGTAAATTACATTATACAAAATGCGCAAGATATTTCATCATTACACAAGCCCAAGAACATCTGCTGTGGCCAATCTTGAGGAATCTCAGATGAATTCCTTTACATAATAAATCTTTTGTTACAATTCCATAAAATTAGGTACTAAAACGACTAGTGTAGTTTACAATACCAATACCCTTGTCTAAATGAAAAAATAAATTTGTATTTATAATTTAAGCATACTTGATATATTGATATATTGGTAATACATTCATATTCCTGTAGAGAACAAGATAGAAAAAGTTGTAGTTAATTACTCACACAGTCATCCAGGGAATTCCAAGATATCAATGCACTAAAACTCACTTAGTGGTCTTTAACGTGACGTCAAGGACGGCATGTATTGGAAAAAAAATCAACTGAACATTTGACGTTGGCTATGAGGTCCTAAGTGAGAAGATCGTAAATCTCAACCATCGTTGCTCCACTGTGACTTTTTGTTTGTTTTCAGTGTCATGTTATTCATAATAGATCAAAATAAAAATCCATACAGTTCAGTAGATAAAGTCCAGAGATCCAGGAAAAGGAAGACGGTAAATATGAAAAGATTCTTCAAGTTACACCAATTTTTCTTAAGCAAGATAACCGGAGAAATTTTTACCCAAAATTATAGAGATCTATAGTAGAAGCCATGTTGGTGCCCATGCAGGTGGGCACTAACATGGCGGCCGGAAACCAACACAGAGAAAGATCTGTAACAGAATTTTACTACAGAAGCGTGAATTTATCTCTCGAGGAACTCAAAAACACTAAAATAATACTTTTTCTAATACATGACTTGTTCAGATAGCCAAATTCCCCGAAATAAGTCACTTTTTAACCAACAGATCTCTCGGCCGTCATGAAAATCAGTGCCACGTAACGCAAAAGCTTAAAAATTCAAGCGTAGTCTATCACAAAACCAAGAACCCATTCGGAGCGAAAATTTGTATGAATATTTGTTTTCAACTGTTCTCATACATCATGAAAGTAAAATCTCAGGAGGATCAATAAATTTGTAGTTTGAATTTTAGTGACGTCATGTTAAAACCGCCAATACTTACCAAACTGTGTGATTAATGATTGCTTGATGACTGCTATGACAGACTTGAGATCACAGGACCACCATCTACATCAAACACAAACCCAAGATAAACAAGTAACCAACAAAAAAGAGAAAGTATTAAATAACAAGCAATTTAAGAACACAGACGCTCTTTCTTTCCTAAAACGTGCATCAAATTGTCAGTCTATCCAGACGACCAATACAGTGACAGGCTTAAAAGAACTGATCACCTAAGAAACCTATAGCGATACAAAACAAATTCCCTCAAGAGTAAGAAAGAATGTACTGACACAGGGGCTGAAAGGTAACTAAACATTAATTACACAGAGGTAACTCATCTCAGAGCTCAGTACTACATGTTTAAAAGGCACGAAACTGCAGACGTGTCTGACATGGCCTCCTCCTCCCCTCCCCTGTCAGTATTTACCTGTTGCTTTTGTGTCACCACTGACTGCATTATGTTTGGGATTCTTAGCTGAAGGTTTTGGAGACGAACTGACGCTTGACTGGCTGAGAGATGACTCAGATCCGGACGAGTTTTTTCTTACATTAGCTTCTTTGTCTTTACTCTTGTCTTTTCCCTTATCACGTTGCTTAAACATCTTTCGCCAGGATTTGGAGCGCTTGAAATCACCACCATTACCAAGCTAAAAATGAATTGAAGTGAGAAGTTTTGACAATATGTGTTGTCACAAAGAATGACCTTTTGCTCACTCAGGGGGCGATCTTTAAGGGAACCTTAGTGATTTGGATCACTGATCCAGATTACGGATTCACTGCTCTTTTGATGCACCAATGGAAACCTTGTAACTTAATTAATACTGAAATCGTTTAATTGCATGTAGTCGTTTGTGGTAGGATTTTAGTCGCTACTGAGGAAGAGACTTGTGAGACTTGAAATTTAAATCTCATACTGATGTCCTAATCCTGCAGAGGTCTGTATAGGGTCTGTGATTGGTTAAACTGGAGCTCAACCAATTAGAGACGCTAATGGACATATACGTCATCAGTGTGGGATGTCTCTGGCTTAAATCTCAACTTGTTTTCTTGTAAGTGGAGACAGTGATGCAGAAGAATTTTTTTAAGTGTTCAATAGATCTTGGTCAGGCTTCTGGTTTGTACAGATTTTGAATAGCAAGACAAGGTATAATTTACAAGGCAGCAATTTATCTCTTTCGTCCGCTTGCTTTTCTTTTAAGTTAATCAAGAAGAATCATCTATTGTGGTCCTTAAGTGCTTATATACTAGGCTTTGAACATGGCCAGATCCCTGTAGACCTTGATACTTTCACTTCCTAGAGTGCTAAAGTTCAAAATAGCAAACAAATTCAATTATCATTATCATTATCGTTTCCTGAGTATTGAGAACACGCGAGTTTTCATATGCATAAGTTTAATAATAAGTACCGCACAAAAGTACTGCTCAGGTTAAGTCAACGCTACATTTTTTCTCTATATCTTGTCATTTAACGGGGGATGGAAAACTAGCATTTTATTTGTCTCTCTGTACTAACTTACTATGAGAAGATTTCTTGGCTTTGGGTCAAATCCGTAAAGGTTTGGAATATAATGGCGCCGGGTTCCAAACTTCAGACTCCTGCACTTTAAACTGATTAATGTTAGAATGCTTTTTTATACGAAAATAAGTAGAATTGCTTGTTATATATTGAAGCAGGCACTGTGACAGACCCTTGGACGTTAAAGTTAATTTATACGGTGGAATGAACTTTTGGAAGTATTGAACAAGGTTGGTACATTTGTATACTCCTTTGCTAAGGATGTTCTTTATCGAGACTTCAGGCAATAATGGAAAACAAATGAATTTATAGTACATACCCAACTACTCAACGTCTCATATTTATCTCCACTGTGTAAAGCTTGTCTAAGACATTTTTGTATCACGCCTTAAGACTTTAACTTGTTAGTGATCTCCGTGCATGCTATCCGTGTTTTGACTGGCTTTAATTCCTTAAAGTTAGTCCTATACTTGGATATTGAACATGTGTAGAACGATTCGACTTTTATAGATTTGAAACTGCCTTCATTGCTAATATACCTGGTCAAGAGAATATGATATTTTCTTGATCTGGTAACGGTACAGAATATGTTGTACGTCGAATGAAAGCTTAAAATAACAGCTTAATTTAATAGCTGTTACTATGTGGGATAATTTGCCTTGTACAAGTTGCAAAAGAGCACTTCACAGGCAGTATCTTTATATTTATTCACAAATGAGAACAAGATTTTTTTTGTTTTTCTGTACTGTATATCATTTGTAAAATATGAAAACCAACAATTTTGTTATCTTTAATGTATATGTAACCAAATATCAGGATCATGAAATACAGTTATATTTTAGTACTAGCGGTCTGCAAGTCTTTAGAGAATAAACTAAAACTTTATCCAAAAACACTCTTTACATATTGCATCATTACAAGCAACCCACTGAATACATAAACAAGAGAACCTCTCAGCAGGCAGGGGGAGACTTCATGAAAAATTCATGCTTGCCTAAGTATAAGTAAATCAACCGAGCGACAGCTCCGAGCGTCATCTTCGCTTGCAATCGTTACCTGAGCCCGCAAGAAGGGAAATGGATGCGCAGAAAGCTGCGCAGTACGTTTATCCGCCCTCAACACACCAGCTCATTTACTGATCTCGTTCCGAGGCTTTCTCAGAGCCTGGGAATGAGGTTGCTCTTTTTCTTGGTTAGCGATATTGTCTATAGCGGTTTTGCATGGCAGAGACAATGAAAATGTTTTGCATTAGAAAGAATCTTTTCCAATGAGAAAAGAATCTATTGTTCTTGCCATGCAACATGAATACGCAATCTTTGTCTCCGCCGTCTCCGCCATGAACACTCGTGGAATCAGCGCGACTCGTAACAGGAAATCGAAGCTAGCGATCAAATTCCCCATCCCCTATGTGTGGTGATCAAATGCCCTCCCTCCCGCGCATGAAAAGGCGTCAAGTTACCGGGGTATGCCCGAGGGGGATGTTCAAGCTTCAATTTGACTCCTACATAATATGGCTCCGAGGCTTTAATCCAAGTCTCTTTTGGAAATTGAGAGACAAAAGAAACTTTATTATTATAGTTATTATATTGATATATCGAACCTGGTCTATTACAGCATGTTGCCCAGTTTCCGACCACTACGGTTTGTAATCGCTATAACTTCATAAATAAGCACGAAAAATTTCTCAGCTTTTTTTTATTGAATAAAGGGAATTTACCTTGGCTGCCGTTCCCGAGTATAAAAATAAACTATGACGTTTTCTTTTGGCAAAGTTAGTTAGTTGTCCAGGTTCTGGTGGCATGTACTAAAACCCCAGGGGAGGCACTCAGGATTTGAAGTGACGGGGATGATCCAAGGATTTTTTGGGGGGTTTGAAATTTTCGATTCCGGGATTTTTTTGGGTACGAAAATTTGGCAAGTATTTTTTGGGGTAGCTTGATTTGAGTAAGGATTTTTGGGGGGTATTAAAAAGAATCGGTAGTGCTCTGACTGCGTAGTTCTGTGAATGAAGTACAAACAAGTGTGTTTTGCAGTTGTTTAATAGTTAACTATGGTGTCGCTTTACATCGCACGTGTTGGAAAATAGTCTGCATTGTCCTGTGGTGCCCGGCTGTGTACAAGACTTCAACCGCTTCAATTCAGTCACTTGCCTTTACCGTCACTGGAATTTCCTTTTGCTTTAGTGAACTTTTGATTTCTTTCGCTTGTGACTTGGAACTTTTAAGTACCACAAAATCGGCGTGGGAATTTTTTGGGGTTAATTTTTGGTCCAGGAATGTTTTTTGGTTTTGCTGGAAGCCCTAGGGATCTTTTTGGGTTTTGACTTTTGGCTCCATTCGATCATCCCCGTCACTTAAAATCCCGAAATCCCGAAATCCCCTGGCACTAAAACCCGAAACAACGAAACGAACGCAGACGTTCTTATGCTTGTCACGCGTTCTTCCTCCTATGGGGAAGGAACTCGTGACGAGCCCTAAGAGCGTCTGCATAGGGGACCGAAATCCGACAGACCCTACCCGGGGTGGGAGGCTAACAAAACCGCCGAAACGATCAAGATAGTAAGTAACTAAATGAAAAAGTTGAAAAAACGGCCTTGATCTCCGTGGCATTACTATGGCAGCCTGATCTCGCACCCAGATCCACTTGTGTGACATAGGAACATCACAAATTCGCGCCGGGCTGGTAAAGATGTATGAGCACAAGCACGACGAGAACGAAGAGATTGAGAAAAAGCTGGATATTTTTCACATTTTGAATGGTATTTTAACTAAAACAAGAAATCTTATTTCCTAAAACAGGTTTCCTGGTCGTCTCGTTCCGGGGTCTCTTGGATTCTTAGGCGATGGTGAGTCTTTTCGAGAAGACTTTGCAGCATTTCTCGTGCGAACCCCGGGGTGCGATTTATCTGAAGAGAAAAACGAGGGCGACTTGACATGCTTTTATCACTCAGGCGTTCGTGACTACTTAAGGTCTCAAAGTAATTTGCTTAGCTCTACACGGATAGTCTTGCGATTCTGGGCTTGGCTTTGTGGGTGGTCTAGAGTGTTTACACGGTACTACATTTACCGGTAACATGCATCTGTTTGACTGCATCATGCATCGTCTGCATCATGCATTTGTTGGTTTTCCTTCAGCAAAGGGGCTATCCTATCCACACTAGAGGATAAATTAAGAACTGACTTCAACGAAATCAAAGGTGAAATTTTGTAGGGACGATCTTTGTGAAATCTACTCGCGTCACAGCATTCGGATTAAAACTATTTATAACTCTGTAAATCTGTCAAACGTGTCAATACGTTTCTCATTGAATTTTGATCTTCGCGGTATGATGGAAAACTTCAAGAAGTGCAACTTTTTGCATCTTTATTGCCATAAATCTTGCTCATATTGGTCTTGCTGGAGAGGCCTTTCGCAGCATCTGATTGATTGACAAGAAAACCAAATTGGTTAATTTTTTTTTTTACAAAATCTTATTTTTACAGGCCACGATGTTTCACGAGTGGATCTGGGTGTAACCTGCAATCAGGCGTCCGCCGCGAGAAAGAAAAAGAACGCCTGATCTCAGGTTAATCTGGATGCGAGATCAGCCTGCCATAACAGACATCAAGGCCGTTGTTTCTTTTAACTTTTTCATTTATTTTCTATTTTGCTCGTTTCGGAGGTTTCGTTTCGGTCTTGTCGGTCGTTTCGTTTGTTTTCTGGCAACCAATTATGGCCACAACGAATTTGCTGAGCTACAAATCGGAAAATTTATTTTCTGAACACGGATCAGAAGGTCGCCATGGCCGTTTGGCGAGCTACACACAGGTAACCCAGATACACGCACAGGTCGCCCAGGCTCACTGTGTGTGTCACATAACATATGAGGCGAAGTTTAGGTCTGAAAATTTGCTAGAAAAAGGAAATACAAATCGATGAAACTTAGCATATGACGAGTTCTTGTTGTCCTTGATGCGTGCACGAAGTTTTGGGGAAAAACAGTCATCGCTCTTACTTCATAACTTCCCAAAAACTTCGTATACTTGTTAGGACAACAACCATTGCCACATGGTAAATTTTATTGCTTTTTATTTCTATTTTGTAGCAAATTTTCATACCTTAACTTCGCCTCATATATTCTCTATATTTACCCATGTTATGTTACGTGACACAAGCACGGTAAGCCTGGGCTACCTGTGACTACACTTCTTACCACAACTCGTGACCATTTACCGTCACCGAGCTACAAAACATTATTTCCTTATGACGCAGGCTTTAGTTACTAGTTGTCGAAGGCTAGCGGGTCAAAAGACAAGCAGCTTTGTAGAAATCATGCACACTAACTACTTTGTAAAGGCACTCGCGTAATGGCCCGGGTAATTATACTCAAAATAAAACTACAGTACTCTGAAGTGGCAAAACGAATCTGCAGGGCGAATACGTGACTGCGTGCATGCGCTCTATAATTTGCCCCCGCTGTGGGGGGCCCAAACAAAATCCGTCCGAAAAATTATCGTTATAAACTGGATTAGGATTGTGTTACCCTATGTGAACACAATAAGAATAATAAGTAAGAATAATAATATCAGCCTTGGCTGATCTTAAAAAAAAATCGTATATCCGCTAATTATCAAAAATGTTCTAACAAGCCATGAAAAGTGAGAAACAACCGGGCACCCCAACACAACTTAGTTTTAGTGTCACTGCTCAATATTGAAGCCAAAAAATATGAAATAATTCATGATCAAATAACTGATCGTGTCGTTTTGCTTTAACTATATCTGTTTTAAATGCAAAATTTAACTTCCAAATAAAACTCTCAAATTCGGTCCTGTGTGAAGATGATCTGGATTGGGTTTGACTGTTAACTGAGAAATGGCCAAAATTTGAACTCCGAGTTCGTCACCTGAGATTTGAGATCTGCAAAATTTGCATATAACGGACAAGTGGACTGAGACTTATACTGATAGTTGAGACAAAAGTTATATCCAAACCATCTGTCACGAGGTAGTCTCTTCTGGGCGATCAATTAGTTGGGACGCAGCGCCATGAAAGGCGCGAGAAAAAAGAAAAAAAAGGGCAGCTCGATGAAGCGAACCCTTTTTTATTTTTTAGCGCGATTATTTTCCTGCTGCGCCTTAACTAACTGAAAGCCTGAGAGGCTAGTCAAGAGACGATGATGCAAACGTTTTTTGGTACACGAAGGTTTTAAGTCGGCTTAGTGCCTGTGGTGCTATTCTTTGCCTCA
>JAHPZR010037925.1:15000-16668 GCA_019787425.1 Platygyra sinensis | reverse complement strand
TTAAATTTAACATTTTTAGCCGTCCGGTCAGCCTTTCAATTGGTTTTGTAATGGATAAATGCCCAGCTAAACATCACCCCACTCCACCTTCAGCATTCACATGGAGAAAACTTACCCCACCTAAGCGGTTACCCGGCACGGCTGACCAGGCAACCCACCTAGGTGAGGTACCCCACCTCTCATGTGAAAGCAGTCAAGAAAAAAAGAGAGATTGTATAGAGAGATTGGTAATCCCACCAAGGTGGGGGACCTCACCTACCTGGGGTCCCCACCTCCATGTGAACAGGCCCTAACTCTACGCCATTTTATCTGATTAAGATGAAGTTTTCATTGTAAATATTGCTTTTCAGTGACAAAGACGCCTGTACAATCCTTAACACTGCTTTTCAAATTATTTGTGTTGTTACTAAAATAGGTGTCATTTACGTCATCACACTTTCAAGAAAAGTCAAAAGTACCTTTGCAATCTAAAAGTATAAAGAAAACTTTCCTCCAATTATGATGCTCTAATGTCTTGCTTCATTTAAAATATAAAGTTCTCCTCTATGAGCTAGAAATTAGATTTAAGAACCTTCGGGAGGAAAAGCCCTAGCAAACCGACCATTGTGCGTTTTATTAAGTTCCTTATATTTTCTAAGCGATCCCACTTTTGCATCCGATAAACCCGGGCGGAAAATGCTCAGAAAATTACTTGAGAACCGTTTAAAGTGCGGTTTGTGTTGACTTGTTCCTGAAGGAGAAAACCTATTTGTTAAGGCTAAAATATGCTATGCGACAATCGTGACATTCACCCTGTCTGCTCTTCCAGTCGCTGCTGCAGAAATTAAGCCTTAAGGCTGGGCGATGAAAGTGACGAAAAAGGCCTCGCGCTTCAATGGAAAAAACAAAACGAAAGAAAAAAAAACAAAAAACAAAAGTGCTAGCTTGAAGAAAAGCTTTTCTCAGGTCAGGAGACGGCCATAAAGTCGAAGGAGTTGCTGTAGCACAAAAGATGAACCAGGCAGGAGACGGCCATAAAGTCGAAGGAGTTACTGTAGCACAAAAGATGAGCCAGGCAAAAAATGGCCCCACAATTAGACGGTTCACCTTAAATGAGTTCCTCAGACTCCTCGCCACGCTTAATCCTTCTTCTCCAGCTCAAGGCTCAGAAACAGACACGGGAGGAGATCCTCAGAGAAGACACAACAAGTCAACAACCAATGAGAATGAAGCTTCATCAAACGCATTTATAATGGTTTTAGAAAGCTTGATATGTGCTTCGCTTGATATATGCGAGTATTTTGATGTAGCTGCTTCCAGCATCCCAAGATTGCGTAAAGCGTCCTATATAGAGTTGAAAACTAGTCTTGTGTAGACATCAGCTGTGTTCCATCACAGAATGAAACGACATTAGCGGCGTTGGGGTTATTGAGTACAAACCTATTTCTGCATGATAACGTAGACGTAAAAGGGAGTAGATCTTAGCCAGGGCTTTTGGAATCCATAAAGAAAAATGGGAGTAGCCATTCATTTTTCTGAGATAATGAGCCTTTCACACAACATGCTCTACTAGTGTATCCTCTTACTTTTTAACCGGGACCTCATTGATAAAATGGTACACCTGATCAAGAGCCTGATATGATACTGTATATAGTTTTTTTTTTTTTTCCTTTTTTAACACAATGAACC
>JAHPZR010037925.1:7500-10000 GCA_019787425.1 Platygyra sinensis | reverse complement strand
GAACTGTTTGCAAGTTCAGTCGGTAGATTCTTATCACAAGTATCATATTTGTCCACGAACACAAAATGCCCTACATAAACAAGGGTGAAGCGACACAGAGGTCCAAAGACCGCAAAATAAACGGCAAATGTACAAATGCCACGAACTGTAGGAGTCGAGTTGTATGTATGTAATGTATGTATGTAAATCTTTATTTAAACACGGAAAATCATCAGTTAAGCTTAAGTTAAAAACTAAAACTAATTACAACTGCTTTACATGATTGCCGTATGGGAATCCGATATATCAGCTACCTTCTTGATATTTCGTTTAAAATGCTCAACGGATGCAGCATTTTTTAAGTTTTTGGGCAAGTTATTCCATAGCATGGCCCCGCTGTAAGAGAAGCTTCGTTTCAAATAATTGGTGCTTGGTTTGGACAGGGTCAGCCTTCCCTCAGAGTTTCTTAAGTTATAAGCAGAGTGACGCTGAGAGAAAAGACTTTGTAAATATTCCGGAGCAAGGTCATTCATGGTTTTATACATCATTAAGGCTTTTTGTTTCTTTCGGCGAAGAGATAGCCTCTCCCAGCTGAGGGTGGAGAGAAGGTGGTTTGAGCTCGCATCAAAGGGTGATTTAGTAATAACTCTGGCTGCGCGATTCTGTAATTTTTGGAGCTTATCACTCAAGTAACTACTCAAACAGTCCCAGACGGGGCTGCAGTAGTTTGGCCTGTCTTTTATTCACAATCATCAGTTTGATAAATAAGCGCCTTCCCGTTCCCAGTCGGTAGATTAACGAAGACGTCCACCTTTTTCTTCACAAAATATTCCATAGCTTCTCGCTGAAAAGGATTCAAATCGACGATTTTGAAAGTCTCGCAAACCCGTTGGAAGGCCACGCAAATATCCCCTATATTTAGTTTCTTACAACTTCGCGCGCGAAAATTCACCAAGGTTCAAAGTTCGCTGCCTTGATCGGGCAGTGCGCTGTGATTGGTCTAATTAAACAACCCATTCGTTTCAGCAGACGTTCGTGGGGGAGGAAGATTGCGTGACGAGCCCAAAGAATGTCTGCGTAGGAGGCTACCCATATACAGGACTTGGTCGATTCAAATATTTTATTGATGCAGTACTGAGCTGGTTTTTAAATATAAAGCAGAACCGGAACCGCTTTCACATCAAAATACGCAATAGAGCAGCGCACGACCTTAAATTAAGTTGTACGCACGCGCTATTTTTGGTTACTGGAAAGTTCTACAGTGTAGCGCAAGCGCTCACGAAAGCGCCGCGACAGCCCGCAAGTTTGAAGTGTAACTTCCTCATTGGCTGGAAAAATGATGTGATTTAGAACAAAACATGGTGCAATTTGGGAATAAATTGCACCAATTTGAGCCAATCAGATTACAGGGACCACCAGTGATTTCAACATGGATTTAATAAATATATGTAATCAAGATTAATACGTATTTGTGGACTAAAAATGCTTAAAACACTGGTACGTTTCATTGAAATGCATATTTTTAACTAAATAAGACTATCCGAGACTTTCTATCATACCAACTTTGATAGCGTTGAAAATGTTAACTCAGTAACAAATGTAGGCTTGTATTTGAGCCTAGAAATAATTCAATTATTATTATTATGATATTGCTGCTCCTCGGGCTTTAATGCTTTTGATCTAGTTAATGATGAAGTCGTTTTGAAGTGATCCCTAGAACACAAGTGATCAACTTCAAAACGACTTCATCATTAACTAGATCAAAAGCATTAAAGCCCGAGGAGCAGCAATATCATAATAATAATAATTGAATTATTTCTAGGCTCAAATACAAGCCTACATTTGTTACTGAGTTAACATTTTCAACGCTATCAAAGTTGGTATGATAGAAAGTCTCGGACAGTCTTATTTAGTTAAAAATATGCATTTCAATGAAACGTACCAGTGTTTTAAGCATTTTTAGTCCACAAATACGTATTAATCTTGATTACATATATTTATTAAATCCATGTTGAAATCACTGGTGGTCCCTGTAATCTGATTGGCTCAAATTGGTGCAATTTATTCCCAAATTGCACCATGTTTTGTTCTAAATCACATCATTTTTCCAGCCAATGAGGAAGTTACACTTCAAACTTGCGGGCTGTCGCGGCGCTTTCGTGAGCGCTTGCGCTACACTGTAGAACTTTCCAGTAACCAAAAATAGCGCGTGCGTACAACTTAATTTAAGGTCGTGCGCTGCTCTATTGCGTATTTTGATGTGAAAGCGGTTCCGGTTCTGCTTTATATTTAAAAACCAGCTCAGTACTGCATCAATAAAATATTTGAATCGACCAAGTCCTGTATATGGGTAGCCTCCTACGCAGACATTCTTTGGGCTCGTCACGCAATCTTCCTCCCCCACGAACGTCTGCTGAAACGAATGGGTTGTTTAATTAGACCAATCACAGCGCACTGCCCGATCAAGGCAGCGAACTTTGAACCTTGGTGAATTTTCGCGCGCGAAGTTGTAAGAAACTAA
>JAHPZR010037925.1:0-2500 GCA_019787425.1 Platygyra sinensis | reverse complement strand
AGCAAATGTTACTTGTTACGTTGGGAGGCTGTTTTGGCAATTTGATCTTTATCTGATTTTTTTACAGAATTTTTAATTTCTGCCCTTTCGGACTACTCATGAAGCGCCGTAAAAAAGGCGAAATTTTAAGTTAAATATCTCCAAAAGTACATCACTTGAGATCCCAAAACTACTTTCCACTTAAAGAGCAATGTCTCACCTGTAAAAATATGCAATAAAATTTTGGGGCAGTTTAAACTGTAATTTTTTAGATGAAGAAGTTTAAGCTCTGCTTTTGTCAATAAAGAGTTGTCGTCCTAATTAGCATAATAACGTGAAATAACGATGCACAAAGAAAATACTGATATATTCCACTTACCTAGCGACATGTTTGACAACTGGATGCTCCACGATTCCTCGTGTTATGTTATCAGTGGGTTTCACCCATATTTTCGATGATTAGTGTACGAAATCAATCTAAGACATCACAACGGTTAAGAAGATTTCAACTCTCCGAAGCCCGCGTCATAAATATTATTTGTCTTTCGCTTCATAAGCCGCCGTTTACAAGAAGTTGAACAATTTGCTGAGATCCTATCTGACCCAGAAGTCTATTAGCAGCCTTTGAAATCTTCCTGTTATTCCAGGATTCTCATCAAGAACTCGTTTTATTGAGTTTTGTTTCGAACTGTTGTGCACCCGCTATTACTCCAGAGATCGCGTTACGTTGACAGGTGGACATTTCAATGGGTAGGGGCAGGGGTAGCGTGGGTAGGATTGGGAAGTGGTTTGGGGCCATTTTACATGTTTTGGTAGATAAACTTTGTCCGAAGGATTTGAATATGTGCTTCTGCTTTAACATTTGAGTCATTTTTATGTAAATTTTTTTCGGGGGGGGGGGGGGGGGGTGGGGAGCGGGGTTCATTGTGTTAAAAAAGGAAAAAAAAAAAAAACTATATACAGTATCATATCAGGCTCTTGATCAGGTGTACCATTTTATCAATGAGGTCCCGGTTAAAAAGTAAGAGGATACACTAGTAGAGCATGTTGTGTGAAAGGCTCATTATCTCAGAAAAATGAATGGCTACTCCCATTTTTCTTTATGGATTCCAAAAGCCCTGGCTAAGATCTACTCCCTTTTACGTCTACGTTATCATGCAGAAATAGGTTTGTACTCAATAACCCCAACGCCGCTAATGTCGTTTCATTCTGTGATGGAACACAGCTGATGTCTACACAAGACTAGTTTTCAACTCTATATAGGACGCTTTACGCAATCTTGGGATGCTGGAAGCAGCTACATCAAAATACTCGCATATATCAAGCGAAGCACATATCAAGCTTTCTAAAACCATTATAAATGCGTTTGATGAAGCTTCATTCTCATTGGTTGTTGACTTGTTGTGTCTTCTCTGAGGATCTCCTCCCGTGTCTGTTTCTGAGCCTTGAGCTGGAGAAGAAGGATTAAGCGTGGCGAGGAGTCTGAGGAACTCATTTAAGGTGAACCGTCTAATTGTGGGGCCATTTTTTGCCTGGCTCATCTTTTGTGCTACAGTAACTCCTTCGACTTTATGGCCGTCTCCTGCCTGGTTCATCTTTTGTGCTACAGCAACTCCTTCGACTTTATGGCCGTCTCCTGACCTGAGAAAAGCTTTTCTTCAAGCTAGCACTTTTGTTTTTTGTTTTTTTTTCTTTCGTTTTGTTTTTTCCATTGAAGCGCGAGGCCTTTTTCGTCACTTTCATCGCCCAGCCTTAAGGCTTAATTTCTGCAGCAGCGACTGGAAGAGCAGACAGGGTGAATGTCACGATTGTCGCATAGCATATTTTAGCCTTAACAAATAGGTTTTCTCCTTCAGGAACAAGTCAACACAAACCGCACTTTAAACGGTTCTCAAGTAATTTTCTGAGCATTTTCCGCCCGGGTTTATCGGATGCAAAAGTGGGATCGCTTAGAAAATATAAGGAACTTAATAAAACGCACAATGGTCGGTTTGCTAGGGCTTTTCCTCCCCGAAGGTTCTTAAATCTAATTTCTAGCTCATAGGGAGAACTTTATATTTTAAATGAAGCAAGACATTAGAGCATCATAATTGGAGGAAAGTTTTCTTTATACTTTTAGATTGCAAAGGTACTTTTGACTTTTCTTGAAAGTGTGATGACGTAAATGACACCTATTTTAGTAACAACACAAATAATTTGAAAAGCAGTGTTAAGGATTGTACAGGCGTCTTTGTCACTGAAAAGCAATATTTACAATGAAAACTTCATCTTAATCAGATAAAATGGCGTAGAGTTAGGGCCTGTTCACATGGAGGTGGGGGACCCAGGTAGGTGAGGTCCCCCACCTTGGTGGGATTACCAATCTCTCTATACAATCTCTCTTTTTTTCTTGACTGCTTTCACATGAGAGGTGGGGTACCTCACCTAGGTGGTTGCCTGGTCAGCCGTGCCGGGTAACCGCTTAGGTGGGGTAAGTTTTCTCCATGTGAATGCTGAAGGTGGAGTGGGGTGATGTTTAGCT